>SMLS01062379.1:0-10845 GCA_004785975.1 Popillia japonica | reverse complement strand
CGTGTTATTATTGACCTAAAAGTGGAAAAACTATCTGGATAATAACAGTTACTTTGAAATATTTCCATTTACCCAATAATTTTGTGTGACTTTTGTTGTACATAATTTCAAAATCAGCACCGCAGACGTTAATTGCATTAATCAGTTTTCCACTTAATATAATAAATTTCACCTCTGATGTGCTAAAATAAATTATAACCTGTATCATAAACAATTATAAAAATATTATTAAATGTGTTATATGATTGTGGTCAGTACAAAAACGATGGCTTTTGCAGTAATGTCATTGATAGTCAAAGTTGTATTTTTCTGCTCGATTTTCAACGAAATTAAACGCAATAATCTTATAGTGTGTTTAATTGCAACTATTTTAATAACGAAGTGATAATCAAGTTAATTTACTTAATCAAAATCTTGACGCAATTGAATGTTTATTTTTGCTTGCAATTGTCTACATTCCATTGACTTGTGTATTTTAAAACTGAACATAGGGCAATGTTAACGTTACAGTTGGTCCCACAATAGCGTGTGGGCCGTTTCTTGAAAAGACGTGTCATTAAAAAGTAAACACCGAGTGCACAGGATAGTATAGTAAATAGGCTAATACGCATTACACGAAATATTTTAGTTCAGTCTCAGTTATCATAAACAACGATGGAGCAGTGTGAGAATAAAACCCTTTCTGAGCAATAAACACCTAGCAAAAGGATGCTCGTACACAAAAGAAAACAACGGCCGTGATTGAAGAGACATAATTTCTTCCGATGAAGCCACTTTTTGGGCGTGAGCTCCTTTTAAACGTACTTGGACGACCAGTCACAATAAATTTCTCCAACAATCAATTAAACATCCTCTAAAGGTGCAAGTACTTCTGTGCTTCTGTGAGAGACATTGCATATGTTTACAGAAAATTGAAAAATATTTATTACCAAGTGCTGCTGAATTCTGTGGATCAAATAACGAGTTTTGGTTACTTCAACAAGACAACGATCCCTAATATTGCAGCCGACTCTGTAGAACTTGGCACGCCGATAATATGTAACGTCGAAATATTGGATTGGCCGGCACACGCACACTTGATCGAAATTGTTTGGGTATTTATCAAATACAAACTTAGGGGAAAACGCATATTTAATATAAAACAGTTATCTCAACAGATTCGTAATATAGAGCGGCCATTGCCGACCCCATATGTACAAATATAACATTAGAGACTTACTGATTCTACCATGAGTGAATTATAAGTCCTTCTCATACCTGTTAATTTATTGTTGATTCGATGAATATTACTACTTTAATTCGACAAAAATTCAGTTGTTGTTTAGCTTTACCATAGCTTGAAGTTAGAATATAATAAAAACAATATACCGTTTATCGTACTAAAGAAAATTCGGACAACCATATACTACGTATAGAAGAATTCTTACAAGTTGGTACTAATATTTGTTGCATTATTCTATCAAATTTCAATAGGAACAATATACTGTGAAATATGATTGGCATTCACTACATTGTCAGAAACGCAAATACTAATTAAAATGACTACTCACTTCTTTAATTTCATGGTCTTTTGATTGATTGCGCTCAGATTAGCGCAAGAGTTGCGAGAGCATGTAAATAAAATGATTGTGCTGTTTTTGTAGTTATACGTGTGCCAGTATCCGGATATTTCCAAGAAGAGCGATATTTGTTTATAATTTTATAAAGGCGAGAGTATATTTATGTAAAACGAATGCATTGATATTCTTTTATATCTAAAATTTAGATTTCTGTTATATTAATGAATTACGACTATGTTCAGATCTTAAAAGTACGAGTGTATTTTAATGACTACACTGCGTTTCGGAATATTACTACAAAATAGAAATATGTAACTATTATAGCCATTACATGTAGGTGTATCACTATTCCATGTGCAAGACAAAAAGAATAAAGGAAGAAGTAGAGAGAGAAGTATGTATGTACTTCGTGATAGATCATTTGACGTGTGCACAAAACTCTTAATTCCAACGCTAAATTAGATTGCTGATTTTAATTATTTTTAATGATATTAGTAATTTTAAACTATTGGATGTAAGTATTAAATTGGAAAACCTACACTGTTGCAAATAATTGACGAGCAAACCCTGTATAATATGACTGCGTGGTTCTACCGCAATGAAATTTGGTATGAAGGTAGTACTAAACTACTATAACTTACCTTCATGCGGAGAGCGCCGTAAACTTGCTGGGACGGAATGCATCAATAACGCTCCCACGAGCGGTGCGTACCATCACTACGAAGTCGTTCTATGGCCAGCAAGTATGGATAGTTAAACTTAAATCACCAAAGTAGAAAGTAGACACATAGCAGTGCTAAAATTGAAAATAAGCCACACGCACAATAATCCCCCTTACAGTAAAGGTGCTAAGGCTAGGTTGCGTAGATTATACTATATATTTTCTATATGTATACAATGGCCATCGGTGACAAATCCTGGGGTTCAGCTAAGAAATATCACCCTTCGAGGAAAAGGAGCCAGCCTGGCGATTTCGCAGCGAAAACCAAGAGCGCCTAATAGAAGAGAGCGCGCTCTGAATAATAATAATACAAGTGTACCTACAATTAATGGGTTAGCGAAATAATAATCAAATAAATATTTGCCAACCGTACGTAGAATTAGAGACTTTCGGTGTTTGTTTAAAAGATTGCAGTCTAAGCAAAACACTGGTTTGTTTGAAATTATGAAATATAAGTTGATCGTTTGCTTGCGTTATAATTATTATATAGATTAGCTTCCGTTGTAAATAGTAAAGTTCGAATAATATGTTTAACGTCTTTCACAAATTATTGATTCTTGGTTTTTATTTCTGTGTTTGTAGAGAAATTTAATATATACTATTCTTTCATATTCCTGGTGTTTTGTTTTGGTTTTTGAATTATTATTATGACTTCGGATAATTAATATATGTAAAAGTGCATTACCTTACCGGTATGACCTGAGAAAGAAGCCGATTGTAAACTTAAGTAGTCATTACATATATACGGTAGGAGTCACTGCTCGTAGTAATTATTGTGTTAGCCGAGGTAATATTATTTACAATAATTTATTATATTATTATATTTATTATATGTTCAATTGCACGTCGGGGAACATCGCAACGGCGTTTTTTTTGGACTCGCGCACAGGTCAAAAGTAGTTATTTACGATCATCGTTTACCATAATATTTAAGATATCTTCAGAACGAAAACGCATCCTCATTACAATATAACACCCACACAATGTGACAGGTTAACATTTCGTTACAATGGTGAACACTTGAAGCAGTTGTCAAAATTAACGGACATGATAGTTATGTAGTTCTATTGCTGGTAGAATTAGAATTAGTCTCCTAATAAACAATAATAACTTTTCGTCATAATCACCTAGCTAATAGTTAACGATACAACGAAAAAGGATTTTTGCCATACTGTCACAAATTGCCTAGTTGTTGTAACTATACCAAAGTTTTGTGTTGTTAAGTCGTAATGTAAGTTGCAAATTTGAAATGAATCAATCAAATTCAGAGATATCCTCTATTCTGAAACTGAGTAAGAATTAATCTCACAAAGGGAACACCAGGTTTGCCCGACACGGATTTTAATTTAACCATCTCTTAGTGTTCAGCTATGTACGAGCTTTTATCCTAACGCGCCCTAGTTGCTGAGAAAATCAACCTTGTTTAACTCGTTGAATGAACACGCTAATTTCATTCGCTTATATCGATAATGCTAGTTTCTCAACTGGCCAGCCTTCGTTGCCCAGTGGATAATAACTACGCCTGCCACGCTGCAGCCTCGCGTTCGATTCCTGCCAGTACATCTTATTGTGCATAATGTTAAGAATTATATTTCATACAAATTATTCATAAATGATATTTTTTGCCATGGTAATTGTATTATTAAATAAATTGGAAATAAATCTGCACTAGTGTGTAATTCGGAGTTCAAATATTCCCGCGCACTTGCTTGTCCTATGGTCCATTTCTTACCTGCAGTTCGTTTCTTGCTTAGTGTCAATTTTTTATCTTCTGTCCAAATAAATAATAAATAAATAAATTCCGAATGCACCAATGTGAATGGTGAGAAAGAGAGATGTATGCATAAAAAGTGACTTAAAAGTACTGATATTAGAAAATTATTTTGAAGCGAAATATGAACCAAAAATTTTTTAAAGCCTTCCCGGTAATGGCATCAATATGTTTATTGAGTAACAGTTTGGAATCAAACAAAATCCAAGATCCTTTATTTCAGAGACAGATGATAGAAAGTGAGTAGTTCCTGGATGGACACGCGATTCAATCAAAAACATTCGTTAATCAATCCTTTGTCCAATTACTATCAACTATAAAGGAGCAGATACATAGTTCATGGAAACAGTTACATAATTAAAAGTCGTGCAATTACCGTATAATAAAGCGTGTATAAAACGTACGCGTAGGTACTCAAAAACTTTTTCTCACATAATATGATACGCCATAATTCTTTATTAAATATGGGATTTTAGCAGACAGGTTAGATTAATTTTGGAAGAGTTCTTCATGTAAGGAATTGAAATGTGATTGCATTATTACTAAAATTATTAAATAATTTTAGCAGTGACAAATGAAAATCAAGTAAAATAATTCTATAAATTCACACATTCGGAGCAGTTCGCAGATAAAAATATTTTTATTATTTCCCACTAATGAACATTTAATATTTCCATAAAAACTAGCAGCAATATAAGTATTCTATTTACAATTGGTGCAATTCGTTGACGCTTAACTTAACCCCACCCCATTCCGTTGCAATTTTTTTTAGTCAGTTTGCCAATAGAGCACATGCTTGTTTGCAGAATGTGGTCAAAAATTTTTTATGTAGTGAATACAACGGCCTATTACAACTACTATTCTCTGTGTGTAATTTTACATGCATATTTGCACCGCATAATTGTTACTCGGTCCTGTCACCGCTAGACTACCGAATGGTAGTTACATGTACATATATACATAACAGGATGTTTATATATTAAGACATTTTCATCGTTATATTGCAGGGATTCTCCGGCTTTAGATTAGCTCAGTATTAAAGTTTGAGATTTAGGACTGAATGAGGTGTAAAGCAATATAAGAAGAAAAAACGATCTTAAGTAAAATATATTGTTATGAGCTGAAATGATATAGATACATTTTATAAGCTAGCGTTATAAGAAGCAATATAGCTCTGGAAGCATCTGTCATGTCAGATTTTATTACAAGTCAACCACTTCACATTTTTATTTCCATACAGAACGCATAAATTTATATATTCGAAACTACAGTAAGAATTTTATATTTGGATTTATAGGGCGCTGACAATTTTACTTGCGTACTTACAATGGTATCAAGTTCGCATGAAAATATATTAAAATTTATGTAACTTTCTTCGAACATACCGACAAAGGAAAGAAAGAAAATGTATACCCATATCTTGAATTTCTGACGGTTTCGTATTAGGTTGAGTGGCTGGGTTAAATACATACATACGATTATTTTTTAAGAAGATATCTAGTATAGAATGCGTATGTACTTTCCGTTGCAGAATATTTCGTAATATTATGTGCATACATTAGAATAAATATTGGAATTATATTTTAACAGTGACGTGTAAGAAGTGTTTAACGGAAACTTACAAACTTACAAGACACCTATTGTTGCCTTGAAGTATATTGCTACGATAGTAAATAGATTGTATGTAGTTAATAAATATCCATCACAATACAGGAAATAATAATTAAATCTCTTCTCTCAGGTTGAAGAGAACCACTGAAGTATGCTGCTTTAAATATTGATCCTAAAGTAATAAACTGCTTTAGATATTTTGGTATTCATGTTGCTTATTAATACGTATATTATTATTATTATTATTATTACTATTATTATATATTTAATATTAATTGATTACACTGCCTAAAAATTTGACATACAGCTAAATTTGTAAATGGTTTATATTATGTTAGCGGTTTGTAGTTTCTCTGTTCTGCTTCTGGTGGTCATTACTTTAAATTGTATCATATAAATTTAACAGCTAACAATTGTACTTCGTAAAAAACGCTTCTCCTAGAGCAAAAACAGCTGTCATGCGAAATATTACCAACGAAAAAATCTTCTTACACAACCTATTAAATGCAAAATTTCGAACTGCATAGAATACTTTACCATAGGTACTTATTATATAAAATTAAGACCAGCGTCAGTAACATCAACATGCTATTATTTAACCGAAATATCTTTTGTATATTTCATTGGAACTGTGTAACCTATATTTCAGTAGTCACACTTGAGAAGATACACACAACAGACACTAACTTACTATTTGTCCTGGGTATTTTTAATTAAAGCGACAATTTTTGCCATACAGACTGCTTCCTGGTTTCTTAAATTCAAAATACAGACACTTTGGTTGAAATTCTTTCTTACGATATTGCAAACTGTAGTAAGTCAAATAGTTTTCGCCCAAGAGTTGTTAAAGTCGGACAATATTAGATTCTAATAAAACCCTCTCTCATAAACTTTGTTCGACGGCAACTTGATTGAAAAAGCGCTCAATCAAGTTCGAAAGAAATTGAAGGTTTGAAAACAGTAAAACGGATCTTTTAAACGATTTTAGTACTTCTGTTGGAATTGTAAAATTTAGTTTTTTACATAATGGTCTAGCACGGTTACACAATTTGAAATAAATCCAGTAAGTGGGTATGTATTTAAACTTACTTCTACTATTTTATAGCTTTCGTAATGACTAGGTATATAGCGCATCACCAAAGAAACTGCTGTCATTTGACCGAATTTTACGCTTAGCTGTAAGAAATAAGATCAATGTCAATTGATTATCTGGGTATGTGTTCATTCATTAGTACCCGCACTAATAATTTTTAACGTAAGCGTTTCCAAAAATAAATAACAAAACGTTTGAAAAAATTGTCATGAAACTGATACAAATTATTTTTTCTTATAGAAACAACATTCACGACTGTTAAAAATGAAAATCAATATTATTGTATAGTGTTTTACCAATTTCTGAGTTTTTGTGGATATACCGTGATTTTCCTCATATTTTTAGTTCTGGCTTTTATGAAGATTATTTGTGAAAATTTTGACGATAGATACTATTTGCTGCTAAGGGTCTAGTATTGATAACCGTATATTCGTTATAATACGCCAACAATTCTCAATTCAAATGTGCCAGTGCTCAATACATTTGAATACTTCGTGTGTTAAACGGAACATCTGCTAAATGTGGTAGCAATTCTTTCATAAGAAACATAGAAACTAGACCTAATTACCAAATTATCGATTAAGTCAGTCCAAATGTTCACAAAAAACTCAAACTGGAAATTAAACGAAAGTATTGCTCTAGAATCTTCTATTGCCTACCTCTGTAGGTCACTCATATTGATGACACCTCGTCCGGCAATATAACTTCATCTATCCAAATAATCAATCTGCAGAAATTAAACTTTGCCGTGTCTGTCGTAGAATCTAAGTAAAATGAAAGTTCGCCTCCTGTATACCTTGCACTTGCCTATAATGATATGGATGCAGACCTTCACCTCTTCAATATCGCCAAACCGTCATTCTCAGTACTCCAATTCGTCTGCAAGTTCTACGTACACTGGCAGTTTGATCTCTAGTAATAGCATCTATTACTTGTTTGTCTACATCTACTAGAACACTTAGACCTGTATCAAAAAGATAGCCACGTAATCCATATCGAGGTTGTCTGTGTATTTCTATGAAACGTCTCTCAGTACGATTCTTTATATTTGGGTATCGATGTTGGTACTCAATAATTGGTTGACGTTCCATTACGAAAACCATAAGTGAACTGCATATCCGCTTATTCCTTAACAGAAAATCGAGAAAGGCATTTTAGGTTTTAATAAAAATAATTTTAATAAGTTATCAACTCGAAATTACTACTTTTTAGGTAATTGATGTATAACATGGTAATCATGCAGCGTTTTTACCAAAAACGCCCCAGTACAGGATTAAAGAATTTAGTTTTTTTTTCAAATACAGTTTACGGGAAAAGTTCGTTTATATATTTTGTAAAAATTAAATGTCACTTTGTTCATAATACATGCATAGTCATATAGTAGCGGCAAGTCTTCCTTTTTTCAAATTATATTATTTTCAAAAAGTGGGGCGCTTATGCCTAGTTTACCCTAATTAAATATTGGCAGAAGCAATTGTGTTTATGTGAATTTATAGACCTAATGTGAGCGTGCAATGACGCTATAGTTTGGTAGTGCCACTAATTGTAAGTATAATAATTTCAGTCACACTCTGCAATGTATGTCACATGTAACTCATAATATTGCCTTACAATAAAACGGCATAGTTGTGTGGATTAATCTGTTTCAACTTTATTTTTCTTGCGCATTGGAGTAGCAACAACAAAGTGGCATGTTAAAACTGACTGATAAAATATGTTTTTAATTACATGACCTAGTAATTGCGAGCAAGAATTTATAGTGAAATAAGACTTGCAGCTCCTAAGCAATCAATAAAATTAAAATGTAATTTAATGACTATAAACAAGGGTGTATGGATAAAGTTTCTGGAATAAATTGATTTTTAATCTACTTGAGCTTCATTTGACCTAAAAGTGGAAAAAATATCTGGAAAACAGCGATTGCCATACTTAAATGGTACACTGAAAGCTTTTTCTACGAACAAGCTACTCACATTTCATACAAAATTGAATTAATTTCAAACTGCAATGATTTCTTATTATGAACCTTTACTACTGAATATATCCACATAAAGACAATCTGTAACAGCAATATGTAAATATGCATATCGTCTCATTGAGACGGTTAGTTCTGGGTACTATTCTATACATTTAGCAGAGTACAAGAGGTTATAGTTTTTTTTAATTGATATTATTTGAAAATTAATGCTCAAGTAGCAGAGAGAAAGCATCGAAGAAGAAAATAAAACAAGCCATCCACATGTACATACCTATTTGGGTATAATGTGTGTTTCACTTTCCTGAAAAGGCAACTATTGTTGAGTTCGTTTACACCAAGTAAGGTTTATTTCCATTCATAATAGTGTCTCTGAAGTGCATATATGCTTTTTATAAATACTGTAATGGAATACTAAAGAGAGAGAATAACACTAACAGATATAGAGAAATTATTGGAGTTACTTAATGGTATAATCTCTACATTATTAAAAGTATTGGAATTATTTATTAATGAAGTGCTTATGTTTAAATGCTTAAGGTAGCGTTCTTTTACTATGGTCTTAGGAGTGTAGGTACAGTTTGTATAATATGGATAAAGAGTCCTAACCTCACTGAACATTTGATTAATTTGGGACACATGTTTCGATACCGAAGAATTCGGTATTTCGCTGATAACGATAGCTCAGAATACAGAAACACTCACACTGATATTCTGGAAAAGCTAATTAGTAAAAATATCTCTAGTATGTGATTAGATACACAGTTATTACTTTTCTCCTTCTGTCCACATGATGTGGGTCAGGTATTAATCGCCTAAATTTATCATACGATTATTCAACATTTTAAAGGGATCGGATGTAGGATACAAGTAGAGAAAAGTTTACCAGAGATTTTATAGAATAATTTCAGTAATAACTTTAAAAAGTGCAGTTATCAGTATCAAAGCAATTATGCTACTAGGTGCGTTTTAGACATTTATATCTATTGCAGGATTTAAATGATATTTTTCTGAACGTCATTTTGGTAGCCTGAGCAAAATAATTACCAGAAAGACTTTCAGCTTTTGAGGTATATCCTGCTAGTATTTATTGGTTTATTTGCTGTGGCTTTATTAGTTTTGGATAATTGGTCATGTTTCCACATTTGAAATTCCATTTAAGAAAATGAGGTAAAATGAAATTGATATTGATATTAAAATAATAATTTTGGACCGTACATATCTGCGTTTCTAATTGTCCTGTCATGAATGTCTTTACATAAACAATAAATTTACTCATACATATCGGCACAATTTTATAGATAAAAGGATAATAGGATTGAAATACATTCGCTGTTTAACAGTGAGCCACTGCACTATCTCCAGCATCATCACTATAAGAGAATAGCGATTATATCCCAAAATGATTCGCATTGCCTTATTTTGCAGTTTTTGTAATCTATTTAAGTTTTAGTCATTTGCTAGAAACAAAACCGTAGTACAGTATTCCAAATGCGCAGCAATGATAGTCTTATATACCATAATTCTAGCCCATAAACTTAATTTACTACTATCTTCCTAAGAAACCTATCTTTTTTGATACCTTTTTAACAATATAGTCTATGTAATTTTTAAATTAGAGCTTACAGTCAATAATAACACCATATACTTTATTTCGAAACTAATTCAATTACTGCATTATCAATTACAATGTCCTCATCTGGAAAAACTACAGGTCTATTACTAATAATCATCGCTTTTGTCTTTAACGTATTTATCTTTAGCTTATTTACTTTAAACCATTACACAATCATCTTTAAGCTATCATTGATTTTGTTTATAGCAAGTAGAATGTCATCATCCGCAACACTTATTAAAGTGTCATCTGCAAACAAATTGCACCACTCACACTTTCAATGTTATTAATATACAATATAAACAGCAATGGTCCAAGCACTGATCCTTGTGGCATACCCGAACTTACTATTATTGCTTCTGACTCATTATTCTCATATCTTGTTATTTGATATCTATCAGGCAGATAACTTTTTAACCAAGACAGAGCTATATCTTTTATTCCATGCTTACTAAGTTTTTTGACCAATCTATTTCTATCTATAGTATCAAATGCTCTCT
>SMLS01062355.1:0-18369 GCA_004785975.1 Popillia japonica | reverse complement strand
GATTTATTAATTCACATTTTGGTGTTGCGTTAACTCCCTTCTGTTGCTAAACTATTTATCAACACCGAAAGTTAGCATATTTTTTTTCCGTTTGGTGTTGATATTATCTGTGCCTGATGCTAAACAACGAGTAACACCGTCGAATCTATCCACTATACTTGGACCAAATTTCATACCCAATTTGCCGACATGCAATCCCATACTGTCACGGACTCTCCTCCATGTTTAACGGTAGCTCGTAGATTTTGCTCTTTTGAAGTTTGTCTCGCTTTCCTTCACGCCAAATGGCGTCCACCGGATCCGAATACGTAATATTTAGTTCGTAAAAATAACTGCACCTACCTATTGTAAAAGTCTGGAGGAGAATTAACGTTATTGTTTGGCAAACACGAGACATTTTAGTCTCTTCACATTATTAAGCAGTGAATTCTTCCTAGCCACTCTTGCCTTGAAACTTTTGCCAAGTGACACTTTTCGAGCTGTATCTGTGCATACATGTTTACTAAATGTCTGTTGAATAAATAAGGTCCATTTTATCGCACTAATCTTAGGATGTTTTCGTACTTGTCGTATGATCGCTTAACGCTCGCGCTCGATAAGTTTCTTTGGTTTTCCACTTCTAGCTGCATTTGCCGTACTATCTTCTTAAACCACTTCCCCAGCCTCTCGACATGAACTCCGTAGACAACCTATAGCATCATCTCGAACAACTGATCAGGCAACATTATATTAGAAGCAAAACAGACTTGGAAAACGGGCCCGTAGAAAAGTGGAGGAAAATAAATCTGCTGTATACCGCAAGTCCATGCCAAGATGATTCAGGGTCGTCGTCGATGCCAAAGGTGGTATTACAAGATACTCAAATTTTGCCATCACTTTTGTATTTTGTATTTAAAATAGCTGTATGAATACTTTTGCGTTGCGTTTATAGTGCATGTTTATCCAATAAATAACATAACAATCACATTACTTACATTTTATTTGTTATTTGTATATGGCAGGTGGACATTTGAAATAGATAGGTACTTCTATACGTGACATCTGTTAAATATTTCTTATCTTGTTTTCCTGATATTTTTTCCACTTCTATGTCAATTGCAACACTTTAATTCGAATAAAGATCAAATTGATTCCAAAACCTTTACAATATAATTTGATATTCGTTACAACGTCATACCACACCAAACGTCCACAACACATGCTGACGAAAACGATTGTCATTGATCTCTAGATTTTCTATCACTGGCGCAACATAATTAATTCTTCGTTGTTGATGTTGACCTGACAAGTGTTCTAAATTGTGAAGTTTATAATCGTGATAACCATTTTCTTTCAAAATTATTCGTACCGAACTATATTTTAAATTCAACTCACGACAGGCTTGCCGAATCGAGTTCCTTGGATGATCTTCAAAATATTGCAAAACATTCGTAACAGTACATATTGGCAGAATTGACACTTTTAACAATTTTTTCTTCCCTTTCGAATAGAAAATGCCTCGCTATTTGCACGTATCTAAATTGCGTTCCAATCTTGCAACATTTTTAAACTTGGAATATCACGGTCAGGGTATCTCTGACCGTATAACTGAACTGCTCTTCTAGGGTTCTTTTGAGACTCCCCATAAACTAATAGCAGCTCAACTTTTTCGTTGTCCGTGAACATTTTTCAAAGTCAAATGACAACAAGACCAATGGACCAACAAGACAATATTTGTCAACCACTTGTCAACCATTGATTTACTTATTCACAGATGCGACTTTGCTATTTATTTCCATAGGCTACTTATTTAAATCGTGACGATTGTGAATTTTTGATAATACTTTTTTTTTACAAATTTGCTTGTAAGTCTTTAACGGAAAAAGATAGCAAATTTTTCTATTTACAAAATATGTTCAGAAAAAATAACTCTTTTTAAATATACCAAAATTGGGTGTTTATGGAAAAAAAATAAATCGATGGCGTGATTACCCCAATTTCTAAATATGGCAACATGTAAAAATTCGGCTTAAAATGGACCTTACTCAATCCCATTTGAGAACCTCTTTTCAGATTTCGTGTATCATTTTTCCTTTTCTTATAAAGGAGCTGAGACATCCAGTTTCGCTCACTCTGTACACAAATTTTTAGTTTTGTATTTAAAAATATTTTATGTATTGCGTTACTAAATAAAGGTAAAATACACTTAAAACAATTATATAAAATTATACTTTAAAAGACTATTACAAGAAAAGGAATCGTGATTTTTTAAAAATAAGAACCCTTTCATTCCTTTCATATATTTGCTTTAATCTGAAATTAAATTTTAAAATGTTTATTTAGATGTTTAAATACTTTTAGACCACTAATGTAGATCATATGTATAATATCTATATCCTATACCTATACCGGGGAACCGTGGATTAATATTCTACCTGTATGTTACCCAGAAGGGAAGCAAAATTAACATTGATATACATGAATGTCTAGAGCAATTCAATAATCAGTGCAGCCTTATGGAAATAAAATGAAATATTAGCGGAAGACTTAATATACACATAAACACGCTCCTAATATACGGATGTGGAACAATATTGAAAGGTGCTCAACATAACGAGGATCCAATTTATAGAAACATGTTTTAATAATGTACGATTGCTACTGTAAAAAGTCAGAAGCGGCGTAAACCAGAGCCCAGATCATTGAACTCAAATGATACTAAAAAGAGGCGTAGAAAATACTGTATTTTTGGAATACCACAATAAATATACTTTTTTATTGACGATAAGTTGCCAGAAAATCTATTTACCAGTATATATTTTTATAATATTTAACTAAAATCTAATCTTGGGGTTTTGTAATAACAGGGAAGGCAGTATTTTTGTAGTACTTAAAACCCCAAATTATACTCAAGCGTGGCGTTTTATTAATACTTCGATTAAAATAGTTCTTAACTAATCAATGTGTCACCGAATTTCACGATAGTTTAGTCTATAACTAAAACTTTCGCGATTCATCATCTTTACATTATAAATAAAACTGCATGTATTAGTACTATTCTAGACCATTCATAACCCTTAATTATCGCTGTCAAATGTATTTGTTTTTGAGTCTGTGCTTACTTGACATAAACAAGTACGACGCGACGTGGGAATGTTAATTGAAAGGTAGGCATCAATTTAGACCACATAAAGGAATATCATTTGAGCAGACAACAATACACTCAAAGAGAGCAAAGGTCGGACAATACGTTGTTATATGGAAACTGTTCGACTACTTCGCTCTCTTCGTGTACGTGATTAATTTCCTTGTTTCTTCAGCACTGTATTGGGAAGTGAAGCAGGGCGGAGTGTAATCAACGAGCATAGCATATAGTTATCAGTATTAGTCATATATAATCAAAAGTTCTTTCACATCGGCTAATTTGAAGCTTTTATTTTTTGCAGGTACTTCATTTTTTATTTGTGCCCAAACTAATTCAATAGGATTCAATTCACAATGGTAAGGTGGTAATTTAAGTACAATTTTATTACTCTATTTTGCCATTTCATTCACTGCGTACATTGTAATGCTCCTTGTGTTGATTTATTATTTCCAGCAACTGTAATCGCACCATGCAGGGATCAAATGGTATTTGTATTTGAAGTTACCATTCTCGCATTTCTGCTTTTCGTGTTAAAGTTGTTGGTATTTTTTCCCTTTTTTTGCTATGGTAAGATGCATTATCCATTACAATAACACTATTTTTTTTAATGACGGACGTAGCCGGACTAAAGACCGGACAAGAGGACCGTCAGAACCGTCCCACATTTCCCCACCTGAAACCACCATTCATGGCATAACTTTCAGGATAGCTGTTACCATGGTGTCTATCACTCTCCAATTCTTCTTGCTCGTTATGATGATATTTATTATTGTATCCGGTGTCAGTGGGCCGGTCAATCTATAGGCTGTTTCGCTGTGATCCCTTCATCTGTCACACTCAAAAATTGTACCGTGTCTATTGCTCCACAATATATACATTCGTCTGACCCATCTTTACCAAACCGTTTTGCATAATGTCTATAGCAACCATGGGCAGCGAGAACCTGGGTCAGGTATTAGTTGACTTCTCGATGACTACAATTCATCCACTCTTCAATATTTCCAATCAATCGTCTAATCCACTGGGCCTTTACTGTTTCCCTTTCCCATCTTTTCTGCCAGTCTTTTAGGGTGTCTTGCCTGGCTTCTAAGCAACGTTTGCCTACCTCGTCTCTATGCGCATGGGTGTGGGTTCTTTCTAGGGCTAAATCAATGCAGTGGCGTAGCGGAAGCGCCCGCGGGGGAGGGGCAGAGGAGCCCTAGATTTGGACACAGTTATAGAACAGTTCGCTCAACAGAACGCTCGTCGAAGTAAACGATGTGAAATTTAATGCAGTAAGTTTTACAATTAAGGCATATATTTTCCCTGTACCTATTTATATGTAATTGTTTTTTATTATGGGGCCCCTAATAATTTTTGCGTGGGGGTCCATTAAATTTGCGCTACGCCACTGGATCAATGGGCATGGACCCTGTGATTACTTGCAACGCCGAGCCCGACACTGTTCTATATGCAGATGCTACTCGCAGTAGCATATTTCTTTGGGCTCTAGCAAGTTGTTCTGCGTATTTCTTCCGTTCTAATGCTTTGATCCATATCGGTGCTCCATATAACAATATGTTCTGTGTGACACTAGCTAATATGGCTCTCTTAGTGCTCCTGGGCCCTCCAATGTTGGGCATCAGCCTTGTGATTTTGGCAGCTTTTTCTTCGGCTTTGTCTACTACCGTACGTATATGCTGTCCATAGTTCCCTTTCTCATCGATTATGACGCCTAAGTACTTGACGGTCTTCTTAGGTACTATCCTCACCTCGTTCAACATAAAACTTATACAGCCACGGTTTCTTCCTCCTTTTGCTACAACTGCTTCAGTCTTTTCTGGTGCAAGCGTCAACTGATGCTCCTCCATCCAAATGTTGATTTCTTGAAGGCATTTATTTGTGTTATTCATAAGCCTGTTCTCATTTCGGCACCTACGATCAGAGCTAAGTCGTCCGTGAAGCCTATGGTTCTAACATCCACTGTAAGTTCCAGTCCAAGCACGCCGTCATACAAAACATTCCATAATGTCCCAAAACCGATTCTTGTGGAACTCCTGAACCGCACTCTACCATTTCTTCGTTATCCCGTGCAATTTTCCTACGTCTTAGATAGTCTTAGGTAGTTCGAGACTAAATTGACAAGATATCCAGAGATTTTCCTTTTCCGTAGTTCTTCGATTATTAATCTATGGTTTGCCGTGTTAAATGCGTTTTTAACGTCTAATGTTATGGGGGCAATAACACTATTGTCAGGTAATTTCTTTAAAATATTATGGAACCACTCCTCAAAAACATTTGCATCAATTTCTTGATGGTAATCGACTGTTTTTCTTCCTTCACAAAACTCCATGCGGCACTAATAATCGTCGGCAAAAAGTTCTTGTAAACCCATTAATTTTGTAGGACCGGTATTTATTTTTACGTAAAATCTTTTGAGCCGTTGTTACACTGATGTCAAATTCGCAAGCAATCTGTCGAGATGACATAGTGGGATTTAATTCTACCATTCTACCAAAGCATATATTTCAATTTCTAAATCGCTTACATTATCATTTGAAACAATTGTTTATAAAAGCAATAATGCTTATTAAAGAAAATATTTCGAAACGACGAACGCTCCTACGAGTAGTGCTGGCCTAGAAATATTAATTTCAGGATATTTAAATGCAAATAAATCACGTTATTTCCGCGGAATTTTCACCGTAAAATTGTTTTACCATAAACAGTTTTTGCTCTGGCGTATATTTCATTTTGAAAACAACCGTTACCACCCAGAACCCACTTTATTGAGAAATGTGTGAAGGCGTGAGCGCTTGGACGTATGAATTCAACCGAAATGCGCATGCTGGTGTGCGATAACAATAGTTTGTCTATCGTACTCTGCATGCATAGACTCGAATTTTTTGCCCGCGATCGTCAATACGAGGGTCGCTATTTATATTTTGAGCCTAATAATGAAAAAATACTAACTTGTCGTTGAAAATGGCTTTATTATTTCTCGAAGTATTCTCCTTTATGATTAATACACTTTTGCATGCGTTCGAACCATTTGTCAAAGCATTTTTTCCAATCTTCTTCAGACACCTCCAAAACATGGTTTTTAAATGTAACAACGGCTTCTTCCGCCGACAAAAATTGTTGCCCACACAATTTATTCTTGACGTTCGGGAACAAAAAAAGGTCATTGGGTGCCAAATCAGGACTGTACGGCGGATGACCCATTAATTCGATTTTTTGAATGTTCAAATACTCGGTTGTTAGACGAGATGTGTGAGCACTCGCATTGTCTTGATGGAGAATGATCCGACGGCGCTTGTTTTATTGTTTCTAATTTATTTATATGTATAAATTATTAAGTCAGCTATGGTCGAATAATCAATCAAGTGTATAGTTTCTTAGATTACAACATAATGGGCGTATTTCATTTGTTGTGGTAAAGACTGTTTACCACGACGTGAATTAAAGCTGCTTTGAATTTATTCGAATGTTTTTCACGTTTCACACGTTTTTAAAAATACCGCGTATAACTTAATAAATTAGTACGACAATTATATTATTAATTAAATCAATGCTATTCTTATTGAAATAATAAAATAGACATATAACGAAATTATTTATTAAATAACAGTTTCAACTGTGCTTGTATAATATTTAATCAGTTCTCACACTTCTTCCTACAACTTTCGGCATTTTTTTATTACTTGAATCTTCTAATTCCTTTTGTTTATAATAATGGGGAGCAACTTCCAATAACCACATACTTTGTATTTCAATAACCTGCCGCATAAATTCCTTTGTTGTAAACACAAGTTCATGATATAATAACCATCTCGGTAAATCTTCAAATAGAGAACTATTTGGGTGTATTGTTACACTCTGGAAAGAGATACAAGTTCATATAATAATAAAATAAGTTATATTTTAACACAATCAAATGAATACCGGGATAACGGGAATGATAACGGGAATGATAAGAGATACCAACTTGTTTAAAAAGTTGACCTATGTTGCCAACCTAAAATAATGGTAACGCTGCTGGTGCGTGTAAGGGTACGTTTATGTTGGAGCTGCCACAAACGAGAGCGACGATAATTCAGTGGTCTATTTTCCTCAACGTGCTAGCGTGTCGTAACTCGCCGCTCCAACTAAAACATATTCCAACATAGACGCACCCTAAGGGTACGTTTATGTTGGAGCTGGGATAAACGACAAGAGCGACGATGAGAGCGAAGCGACGAAAATGATGTTTGTTTTTTATGCAGGTGTTTATGTTGAAGCGGCGAGTCAAGACGCGCTATGTAGCAGAGCTACGATAATTGAGTGGTCCATTTTCGTCGCTAGTATCGTTGGTCTTTGCTTGGGTGTTCTACATCAATTACGACATCTTTAGGAATTCTACCACAGATGAGCATTAATATATAATGAAAGGTGTCTATTTTCAGACTTGTGTACTCTAGAAATTTTATTTGATGCTACCTTAATTGTTTATAAAGATGATGAAACTCTCCAAAAACCAGTCTCTGGGCATTTATAGCCTGTGCATCGTATCGGTGTCTTTTACATGCATTTTCAACAATTTAATACTTAAGAGCGATTGAAAATAACATTTCTTCTTCAGAATCACTCATTTTTAACAGAAATATATCGACTTGTTTCAAAGGTTGTACTGCTACTAAATTGGATTAATAAGAATCCCCGCTCCACTATAAACTACATATATATCATAGCAATGAACTTGGCTCCAACATAAACGTACCCTAACTCTGCTTTCGTAAAAAGAACGCAATCTGGAATAATGATATATACAATATTTATTTAGCTCACCTGATTATGTTTGACTGTTTTGTATGTCCCCGCTTTGGATAATCTTGCAACATGATAAAAATATCCGGCAGTGATAGCTTTTCTAATATTATCGGTTTCATTTGTATCGGATACCATATCTATTTCAACACGTTGCATTAATCCAACTAATTGCTCTCTAACATCTCTCGCTCGTCTCATTGATCTAAAATATAAACACATATACATATACATATCAGAAACGACACAATTTAAACACATTTCTATGTTATTTCGTAGATCTTAAAAGTTATGTGGTACATAATGGAAACACTTTCACTTCGCAAAAAATTGCTGATTTTTTTGTCTAATGCACGTCAGAAATACTATAAACTAACATCATCTTTGCCTTCCTATGCATGTTGATGCAATTTGATTATTACGTTTTCCTTCATTGTTAAGAAAGAAACACTATTATAAATGAATAAACGAATAGGGCATATGTATTTCTTTAATACAATTATTATTACACATTAAAGTGTACATTTGTAATGTGGCCTTTCCTATAATAAAGGTTGACTGATGTTCATTCTTTATGTGAAAGATAAACCTTTAGACGTACCACTATGTATATTATGAAGAGTGTTTAGAAAGATAATGACTCATTTCTATTACCCCAGTATACCCAAGGTCCGTATATTGGAAGGTTACCTCATAACTTTTTAAACAATCAAAAAAAGAGCTCGAACTCGTCATCATTTTTTCCAGTTTTTTTCTTTTACTATTATTGCAATGTGTGTAGCTCTGGCAGAAGCACTTAAAAACTAATGTGTAGTTTTGAATAAATAACTTCATCTGCGTTTCACATTTTTTTAAACTTCTCCTATTTTATATTTAAAATTGTAGAAAAATGCAAATTCTTTTATAAACGTTGATTTATATTCGGGGATAAAAGGCAACACAAAAAGTATGATATTATGTATTTTCCCATCACTATTTTTTATACTAAACGGAAGTTCTACTTGTTTTTAAATTACACTAACTATACAAAGATATGAAAGAATAGGAAATTCACGCAATGCTACAAGACAACCTACTGGAAAATAGCAATCTGTGGCGTACATATCGGTAAGCAAGACATAAATAATAATAATAATATAATTCCACCTAAATTTAAAGCAAGGATAAATGTTTATTACTTATCACTTAACTACATCATTAATATAGGTCGGTACACAAGAAAAGTGACACATGTTCATAAAGGTTGTTCAAAATCGAGTACATTTTGAATTATCTTTATGAACATTTTATGGTATTAAACTAAAAAGTCGGATTTTTTGGGATGTCAGTTTTCTTGTGTACCGACCTATATTAATGATGTAGTTAAGTGATAAGTAATAAACATTTATCCTTGCTTTAAATTTAGGTGGAATTATATTATTATTATTATTTATGTCTTGCTTACCGATATGTACGCCACAGATTGCTATTTTCCAGTAGGTTGTCTTGTAGCATTGCGTGAATTTCCTATTCTTTCATATCTTTGTATAGTTAGTGTAATTTAAAAACAAGTAGAACTTCCGTTTAGTATAAAAAATAGTGATGGGAAAATACATAATATCATACTTTTTGTGTTGCCTTTTATCCCCGAATATAAATCAACGTTTATAAAAGAATTTGCATTTTTCTACAATTTTAAATATAAAATAGGAGAAGTTTAAAAAAATGTGAAACGCAGATGAAGTTATTTATTCAAAACTACACATTAGTTTTTAAGTGCTTCTGCCAGAGCTACACACATTGCAATAATAGTAAAAGAAAAAAACTGGAAAAAATGATGACGAGTTCGAGCTCTTTTTTTGATTGTTTAAAAAGTTATGAGGTAACCTTCCAATATACGGACCTTGGGTATACTGGGGTAATAGAAATGAGTCATTATCTTTCTAAACACTCTTCATAATATACATAGTGGTACGTCTAAAGGTTTATCTTTCACATAAAGAATGAACATCAGTCAACCTTTATTATAGGAAAGGCCACATTACAAATGTACACTTTAATGTGTAATAATAATTGTATTAAAGAAATACATATGCCCTATTCGTTTATTCATTTATAATAGTGTTTCTTTCTTAACAATGAAGGAAAACGTAATAATCAAATTGCATCAACATGCATAGGAAGGCAAAGATGATGTTAGTTTATAGTATTTCTGACGTGCATTAGACAAAAAAATCAGCAATTTTTTGCGAAGTGAAAGTGTTTCCATTATGTACCACATAACTTTTAAGATCTACGAAATAACATAGAAATGTGTTTAAATTGTGTCGTTTCTGATATGTATATGTATATGTGTTTATATTTTAGATCAATGAGACGAGCGAGAGATGTTAGAGAGCAATTAGTTGGATTAATGCAACGTGTTGAAATAGATATGGTATCCGATACAAATGAAACCGATAATATTAGAAAAGCTATCACTGCCGGATATTTTTATCATGTTGCAAGATTATCCAAAGCGGGGACATACAAAACAGTCAAACATAATCAGGTGAGCTAAATAAATATTGTATATATCATTATTCCAGATTGCGTTCTTTTTACGAAAGCAGAGTTAGGGTACGTTTATGTTGGAGCCAAGTTCATTGCTATGATATATATGTAGTTTATAGTGGAGCGGGGATTCTTATTAATCCAATTTAGTAGCAGTACAACCTTTGAAACAAGTCGATATATTTCTGTTAAAAATGAGTGATTCTGAAGAAGAAATGTTATTTTCAATCGCTCTTAAGTATTAAATTGTTGAAAATGCATGTAAAAGACACCGATACGATGCACAGGCTATAAATGCCCAGAGACTGGTTTTTGGAGAGTTTCATCATCTTTATAAACAATTAAGGTAGCATCAAATAAAATTTCTAGAGTACACAAGTCTGAAAATAGACACCTTTCATTATATATTAATGCTCATCTGTGGTAGAATTCCTAAAGATGTCGTAATTGATGTAGAACACCCAAGCAAAGACCAACGATACTAGCGACGAAAATGGACCACTCAATTATCGTAGCTCTGCTACATAGCGCGTCTTGACTCGCCGCTTCAACATAAACACCTGCATAAAAAACAAACATCATTTTCGTCGCTTCGCTCTCATCGTCGCTCTTGTCGTTTATCCCAGCTCCAACATAAACGTACCCTTAGGGTGCGTCTATGTTGGAATATGTTTTAGTTGGAGCGGCGAGTTACGACACGCTAGCACGTTGAGGAAAATAGACCACTGAATTATCGTCGCTCTCGTTTGTGGCAGCTCCAACATAAACGTACCCTTACACGCACCAGCAGCGTTACCATTATTTTAGGTTGGCAACATAGGTCAACTTTTTAAACAAGTTGGTATCTCTTATCATTCCCGTTATCATTCCCGTTATCCCGGTATTCATTTGATTGTGTTAAAATATAACTTATTTTATTATTATATGAACTTGTATCTCTTTCCAGAGTGTAACAATACACCCAAATAGTTCTCTATTTGAAGATTTACCGAGATGGTTATTATATCATGAACTTGTGTTTACAACAAAGGAATTTATGCGGCAGGTTATTGAAATACAAAGTATGTGGTTATTGGAAGTTGCTCCCCATTATTATAAACAAAAGGAATTAGAAGATTCAAGTAATAAAAAAATGCCGAAAGTTGTAGGAAGAAGTGTGAGAACTGATTAAATATTATACAAGCACAGTTGAAACTGTTATTTAATAAATAATTTCGTTATATGTCTATTTTATTATTTCAATAAGAATAGCATTGATTTAATTAATAATATAATTGTCGTACTAATTTATTAAGTTATACGCGGTATTTTTAAAAACGTGTGAAACGTGAAAAACATTCGAATAAATTCAAAGCAGCTTTAATTCACGTCGTGGTAAACAGTCTTTACCACAACAAATGAAATACGCCCATTATGTTGTAATCTAAGAAACTATACACTTGATTGATTATTCGACCATAGCTGACTTAATAATTTATACATATAAATAAATTAGAAACAATAAAACAAGCGCCGTCGGATCATTCTCCATCAAGACAATGCGAGTGCTCACACATCTCGTCTAACAACCGAGTATTTGAACATTCAAAAAATCGAATTAATGGGTCATCCGCCGTACAGTCCTGATTTGGCACCCAATGACCTTTTTTTGTTCCCGAACGTCAAGAATAAATTGTGTGGGCAACAATTTTTGTCGGCGGAAGAAGCCGTTGTTACATTTAAAAACCATGTTTTGGAGGTGTCTGAAGAAGATTGGAAAAAATGCTTTGACAAATGGTTCGAACGCATGCAAAAGTGTATTAATCATAAAGGAGAATACTTCGAGAAATAATAAAGCCATTTTCAACGACAAGTTAGTATTTTTTCATTATTAGGCTCAAAATATAAATAGCGACCCTCGTATTGACGATCGCGGGCAAAAAATTCGAGTCTATGCATGCAGAGTACGATAGACAAACTATTGTTATCGCACACCAGCATGCGCATTTCGGTTGAATTCATACGTCCAAGCGCTCACGCCTTCACACATTTCTCAATAAAGTGGGTTCTGGGTGGTAACGGTTGTTTTCAAAATGAAATATACGCCAGAGCAAAAACTGTTTATGGTAAAACAATTTTACGGTGAAAATTCCGCGGAAATAACGTGATTTATTTGCATTTAAATATCCTGAAATTAATATTTCTAGGCCAGCACTACTCGTAGGAGCGTTCGTCGTTTCGAAATATTTTCTTTAATAAGCATTATTGCTTTTATAAACAATTGTTTCAAATGATAATGTAAGCGATTTAGAAATTGAAATATATGCTTTGGTAGAATGGTAGAATTAAATCCCACTATGTCATCTCGACAGATTGCTTGCGAATTTGACATCAGTGTAACAACGGCTCAAAAGATTTTACGTAAAAATAAATACCGGTCCTACAAAATTAATGGGTTTACAAGAACTTTTTGCCGACGATTATTAGTGCCGCATGGAGTTTTGTGAAGGAAGAAAAACAGTCGATTACCATCAAGAAATTGATGCAAATGTTTTTGAGGAGTGGTTCCATAATATTTTAAAGAAATTACCTGACAATAGTGTTATTGCCCCCATAACATTAGACGTTAAAAACGCATTTAACACGGCAAACCATAGATTAATAATCGAAGAACTACGGAAAAGGAAAATCTCTGGATATCTTGTCAATTTAGTCTCGAACTACCTAAGACTATCTAAGACGTAGGAAAATTGCACGGGATAACGAAGAAATGGTAGAGTGCGGTTCAGGAGTTCCACAAGAATCGGTTTTGGGACATTATGGAATGTTTTGTATGACGGCGTGCTTGGACTGGAACTTACAGTGGATGTTAGAACCATAGGCTTCACGGACGACTTAGCTCTGATCGTAGGTGCCGAAATGAGAACAGGCTTATGAATAACACAAATAAATGCCTTCAAGAAATCAACATTTGGATGGAGGAGCATCAGTTGACGCTTGCACCAGAAAAGACTGAAGCAGTTGTAGCAAAAGGAGGAAGAAACCGTGGCTGTATAAGTTTTATGTTGAACGAGGTGAGGATAGTACCTAAGAAGACCGTCAAGTACTTAGGCGTCATAATCGATGAGAAAGGGAACTATGGACAGCATATACGTACGGTAGTAGACAAAGCCGAAGAAAAAGCTGCCAAAATCACAAGGCTGATGCCCAACATTGGAGGGCCCAGGAGCACTAAGAGAGCCATATTAGCTAGTGTCACACAGAACATATTGTTATATGGAGCACCGATATGGATCAAAGCATTAGAACGGAAGAAATACGCAGAACAACTTGCTAGAGCCCAAAGAAATATGCTACTGCGAGTAGCATCTGCATATAGAACAGTGTCGGGCTCGGCGTTGCAAGTAATCACAGGGTCCATGCCCATTGATCCAGTGGCGTAGCGCAAATTTAATGGACCCCCACGCAAAAATTATTAGGGGCCCCATAATAAAAAACAATTACATATAAATAGGTACAGGGAAAATATATGCCTTAATTGTAAAACTTACTGCATTAAATTTCACATCGTTTACTTCGACGAGCGTTCTGTTGAGCGAACTGTTCTATAACTGTGTCCAAATCTAGGGCTCCTCTGCCCCTCCCCCGCGGGCGCTTCCGCTACGCCACTGCATTGATTTAGCCCTAGAAAGAACCCACACCCATGCGCATAGAGACGAGGTAGGCAAACGTTGCTTAGAAGCCAGGCAAGACACCCTAAAAGACTGGCAGAAAAGATGGGAAAGGGAAACAGTAAAGGCCCAGTGGATTAGACGATTGATTGGAAATATTGAAGAGTGGATGAATTGTAGTCATCGAGAAGTCAACTAATACCTGACCCAGGTTCTCGCTGCCCATGGTTGCTATAGACATTATGCAAAACGGTTTGGTAAAGATGGGTCAGACGAATGTATATATTGTGGAGCAATAGACACGGTACAATTTTTGAGTGTGACAGATGAAGGGATCACAGCGAAACAGCCTATAGATTGACCGGCCCACTGACACCGGATACAATAATAAATATCATCATAACGAGCAAGAAGAATTGGAGAGTGATAGACACCATGGTAACAGCTATCCTGAAAGTTATGCCATGAATGGTGGTTTCAGGTGGGGAAATGTGGGACGGTTCTGACGGTCCTCTTGTCCGGTCTTTAGTCCGGCTACGTCCGTCATTAAAAAAAATAGTGTTATTGTAATGGATAATGCATCTTACCATAGCAAAAAAAGGGAAAAAATACCAACAACTTTAACACGAAAAGCAGAAATGCGAGAATGGTAACTTCAAATACAAATACCATTTGATCCCTGCATGGTGCGATTACAGTTGCTGGAAATAATAAATCAACACAAGGAGCATTACAATGTACGCAGTGAATGAAATGGCAAAATAGAGTAATAAAATTGTACTTAAATTACCACCTTACCATTGTGAATTGAATCCTATTGAATTAGTTTGGGCACAAATAAAAAATGAAGTACCTGCAAAAAATAAAAGCTTCAAATTAGCCGATGTGAAAGAACTTTTGATTATATATGACTAATACTGATAACTATATGCTATGCTCGTTGATTACACTCCGCCCTGCTTCACTTCCCAATACAGTGCTGAAGAAACAAGGAAATTAATCACGTACACGAAGAGAGCGAAGTAGTCGAACAGTTTCCATATAACAACGTATTGTCCGACCTTTGCTCTCTTTGAGTGTATTGTTGTCTGCTCAAATGATATTCCTTTATGTGGTCTAAATTGATGCCTACCTTTCAATTAACATTCCCACGTCGCGTCGTACTTGTTTATGTCAAGTAAGCACAGACTCAAAAACAAATACATTTGACAGCGATAATTAAGGGTTATGAATGGTCTAGAATAGTACTAATACATGCAGTTTTATTTATAATGTAAAGATGATGAATCGCGAAAGTTTTAGTTATAGACTAAACTATCGTGAAATTCGGTGACACATTGATTAGTTAAGAACTATTTTAATCGAAGTATTAATAAAACGCCACGCTTGAGTATAATTTGGGGTTTTAAGTACTACAAAAATACTGCCTTCCCTGTTATTACAAAACCCCAAGATTAGATTTTAGTTAAATATTATAAAAATATATACTGGTAAATAGATTTTCTGGCAACTTATCGTCAATAAAAAAGTATATTTATTGTGGTATTCCAAAAATACAGTATTTTCTACGCCTCTTTTTAGTATCATTTGAGTTCAATGATCTGGGCTCTGGTTTACGCCGCTTCTGACTTTTTACAGTAGCAATCGTACATTATTAAAACATGTTTCTATAAATTGGATCCTCGTTATGTTGAGCACCTTTCAATATTGTTCCACATCCGTATATTAGGAGCGTGTTTATGTGTATATTAAGTCTTCCGCTAATATTTCATTTTATTTCCATAAGGCTGCACTGATTATTGAATTGCTCTAGACATTCATGTATATCAATGTTAATTTTGCTTCCCTTCTGGGTAACATACAGGTAGAATATTAATCCACGGTTCCCCGGTATAGGTATAGGATATAGATATTATACATATGATCTACATTAGTGGTCTAAAAGTATTTAAACATCTAAATAAACATTTTAAAATTTAATTTCAGATTAAAGCAAATATATGAAAGGAATGAAAGGGTTCTTATTTTTAAAAAATCACGATTCCTTTTCTTGTAATAGTCTTTTAAAGTATAATTTTATATAATTGTTTTAAGTGTATTTTACCTTTATTTAGTAACGCAATACATAAAATATTTTTAAATACAAAACTAAAAATTTGTGTACAGAGTGAGCGAAACTGGATGTCTCAGCTCCTTTATAAGAAAAGGAAAAATGATACACGAAATCTGAAAAGAGGTTCTCAAATGGGATTGAGTAAGGTCCATTTTAAGCCGAATTTTTACATGTTGCCATATTTAGAAATTGGGGTAATCACGCCATCGATTTATTTTTTTTCCATAAACACCCAATTTTGGTATATTTAAAAAGAGTTATTTTTTCTGAACATATTTTGTAAATAGAAAAATTTGCTATCTTTTTCCGTTAAAGACTTACAAGCAAATTTGTAAAAAAAAAGTATTATCAAAAATTCACAATCGTCACGATTTAAATAAGTAGCCTATGGAAATAAATAGCAAAGTCGCATCTGTGAATAAGTAAATCAATGGTTGACAAGTGGTTGACAAATATTGTCTTGTTGGTCCATTGGTCTTGTTGTCATTTGACTTTGAAAAATGTTCACGGACAACGAAAAAGTTGAGCTGCTATTAGTTTATGGGGAGTCTCAAAAGAACCCTAGAAGAGCAGTTCAGTTATACGGTCAGAGATACCCTGACCGTGATATTCCAAGTTTAAAAATGTTGCAAGATTGGAACGCAATTTAGATACGTGCAAATAGCGAGGCATTTTCTATTCGAAAGGGAAGAAAAAATTGTTAAAAGTGTCAATTCTGCCAATATGTACTGTTACGAATGTTTTGCAATATTTTGAAGATCATCCAAGGAACTCGATTCGGCAAGCCTGTCGTGAGTTGAATTTAAAATATAGTTCGGTACGAATAATTTTGAAAGAAAATGGTTATCACGATTATAAACTTCACAATTTAGAACACTTGTCAGGTCAACATCAACAACGAAGAATTAATTATGTTGCGCCAGTGATAGAAAATCTAGAGATCAATGACAATCGTTTTCGTCAGCATGTGTTGTGGACGTTTGGTGTGGTATGACGTTGTAACGAATATCAAATTATATTGTAAAGGTTTTGGAATCAATTTGATCTTTATTCGAATTAAAGTGTTGCAATTGACATAGAAGTGGAAAAAATATCAGGAAAACAAGATAAGAAATATTTAACAGATGTCACGTATAGAAGTACCTATCTATTTCAAATGTCCACCTGCCATATACAAATAACAAATAAAATGTAAGTAATGTGATTGTTATGTTATTTATTGGATAAACATGCACTATAAACGCAACGCAAAAGTATTCATACAGCTATTTTAAATACAAAATACAAAAGTGATGGCAAAATTTGAGTATCTTGTAATACCACCTTTGGCATCGACGACGACCCTGAATCATCTTGGCATGGACTTGCGGTATACAGCAGATTTATTTTCCTCCACTTTTCTACGGGCCCGTTTTCCAAGTCTGTTTTGCTTCTAATATAATGTTGCCTGATCAGTTGTTCGAGATGATGCTATAGGTTGTCTACGGAGTTCATGTCGAGAGGCTGGGGAAGTGGTTTAAGAAGATAGTACGGCAAATGCAGCTAGAAGTGGAAAACCAAAGAAACTTATCGAGCGCGAGCGTTAAGCGATCATACGACAAGTACGAAAACATCCTAAGATTAGTGCGATAAAATGGACCTTATTTATTCAACAGACATTTAGTAAACATGTATGCACAGATACAGCTCGAAAAGTGTCACTTGGCAAAAGTTTCAAGGCAAGAGTGGCTAGGAAGAATTCACTGCTTAATAATGTGAAGAGACTAAAATGTCTCGTGTTTGCCAAACAATAACGTTAATTCTCCTCCAGACTTTTACAATAGGTAGGTGCAGTTATTTTTACGAACTAAATATTACGTATTCGGATCCGGTGGACGCCATTTGGCGTGAAGGAAAGCGAGACAAACTTCAAAAGAGCAAAATCTACGAGCTACCGTTAAACATGGAGGAGAGTCCGTGACAGTATGGGATTGCATGTCGGCAAATTGGGTATGAAATTTGGTCCAAGTATAGTGGATAGATTCGACGGTGTTACTCGTTGTTTAGCATCAGGCACAGATAATATCAACACCAAACGGAAAAAAAATATGCTAACTTTCGGTGTTGATAAATAGTTTAGCAACAGAAGGGAGTTAACGCAACACCAAAATGTGAATTAATAAATC
>SMLS01062350.1:0-48173 GCA_004785975.1 Popillia japonica | reverse complement strand
TAAGGCATAGGGAAATGAAATTTGGACTGACGCCTTGCAGGAAGCCAAGTAGAAGCACCAGATGACTTCAGTATAACGATGAAAAACTTGTGATTGTAGGAGTAACCTCGGTATAAAACGACCAAAGACATTCAGAACATCAGTGTAAGTGAATAGATCGAGACTACGGTGAGGTAACCCAGTTTGTCACCGGACAAGGGTGTTTCAACACATGCTTGGCTAATATCGGCAAAGTAGAGGATGCAGCATTCCGATCCGCGGACTCTATAGAGAACGATGATCACTTCATTTTCTCGAGTGCTAGAAATGGGACGACTATAAAGAAGCATGTCACGAAGACGTCGGTACTGAAGAAGGAGAAAAGTGAGATCCAAGCAAGAGAGGCAGCCCATCGAGGCCAAAACTACAAGGTATCATCTTAAGTCAGGTTTGTGTGTATGAACTTACAACAAATCCTAAATACCGGAGAAAGGTCTTGTTCCTGGGGGGTTGATACATTTTTTCTTTGCAACTGTAGAGTTGTAGAAGATTGCTAAAAGAATATTTGCCCAGGAAATGGAAAAGTTTACTCCTAGTCCACAACTGGTTTAGGTCTTCAAGAATATTTCAACCATGTCTGGCTCATTCTATGTATATACGAGGACGATCATGTAAGAAATAGATGTAGCAATTCGAAGAAACTGTTCCTATCTTTCTAATTATTTCCATTGCTAAGACCGTTAAGAAACCATCCAAGACGCCGACCTCAGCTTTATAGAGAAAATACATTGATTATTTTCTACGAAAAGAGTATTAGGTTATTCTTTCTTTCCTCTCCTTTTACTTTCCTCTTTTTCTAAGTTTGAAGGTATATATACAAGGTGTGCCTTCAGAGTATGGCCTTGCCCTAATCAAGTAGGTCAAAAGAAGCATTTTTTGTCCTAACTGCCCCTACAGCATAGCAACCAATAGAACTTCATAGCTTTGTATATAATCGCTTCACCACTTATTCACATCATAACTACAGAAAATGAAGTAATGGATAGATAGAAGCAATACTTTGTACAATTGACACAGCCAAATCAAACACGGGAGGAAATACCATACCAAGAAGATACCATACCAAGAAGAGGTGAGGAAGGCCATGGAAATAAGCTAGACCAGATAAGACCAGAAGAAATGAAGCAGACCATAGAAGAACTAAAAATATGAAAAGCCTCCCTGGCCAAGACTAAATTAGATCTGAAACGATAAAATATATGGGCGAAGCTACCAAAGAAGAATGATACCCAAAGACTTGAACACAAAACGCAAACATTTGTTCAAATTATAGAGGAATTGTTTTAACAAACACACCAAAGTAAAGTTTCATTAAGAAGCTTCATTAAGAATCTCTTGCAGATATTATCTCGCCTGGCGTTCAATGATAGCATATTGTGTTTCGACAGAAGTTCGACCTGTGAGGTGCCCCTTTCTGGGTAAGTACCATCCGACTTATAAGTTAAGGAATTTTAAAAATCTTCTGCGAATGCGATCAAGAGCTAGGAAATCTGATGCATATAAGGGATACCAGATGGGGTAAGCATATTCTAACTAATTTGCTCAACACATAGGCATAGTACAGGGTCGTGAGTACCTACTGCATTGTTAGTAAAGTATTTACAAAATTCGCATTATAAATTTAAGAGATTTGTAATCATTGGAAGATATGTACGATGTAAGGATTGGACAATCGATTTTAATCAGTAGATCGTTCGTATACAAAACGAATAGTAAAGGTCCAGGATTGGATCCTTGAGGGACGCCAGTAGATGGCAAAAAGTCGTTAGAAGATTCACGTAAGATTGGATGAATTTTAGAGAGGAAGTACGACACCAAACGAGAATAATTTCTCAAGAAGAATTCCATGATCGATTGAATCGAAGGCCCTTGATAGGTCTGTATATAAAACATCAACTCTCCTTCTCCTGCCGAGAACTTCACCCGCAAACTGAGTTATTGTTGCCAAATTGGTAACTGTGGAGGGTCGTGGAACAAACCCATGCTGTTCAGACGAAATAAGGGAGGAAGTGCTATTATAAATGATTGAAAACAAAAATTTTTCATAATTTTTGGCAAAGTTGGAAATAACACATATAGGACTTTGGATGAGTGAATCTTGGTGGAGTGTATACATAAGTGAAGGTATTTGAAAAAGCTTCAAGTGAAATTATTTCCATCTTCATTGTGAAGTTGACCTGGAATTCGAATTGTGTGCCTCTTACCACGAAGAAAGAACGAAAACCATGGAAGAATCGCAATACGGAATTAGGGAAGGTCGGCGGATGAAGCGGGAAAGCAAGGGATACAGTGGAATAAGACGAGGATTGGGAGAGATTTGGAAAGAAAAGATATGTAAATTGGACTAAGCCATTTCATTTAAGTCCTGTACCTAACGATATATTGGACTTCATCTATTTCGCAAAACGTCTTCTAAATCCACGTTTTTTCCAAAAATTTTAAGAAGTCGTACTGAACACTTGTTAAAACTGTTCGCTATTTTTTACCAATCGTTTTCTATTTCTGAGAATGTTGAAATGGTAGATACTCAACGTTGTAAAAAAAAGTTCCCACAAACAAATAAAATGCGAGTGTCCCTTTACATATTACGACTCTAATCATATTAATGCCCGCTATATAGCGAAAAGTGTGCAACCATAAAGCAAATACTATTATTATAGCCCTAATATACATAGATGTATAAAGGAGCAGAATCGTATAAACTATCTAACTCCTCAACGTTGTATAACCGATATATGTATACATACATACATATATAGGGATATATACGAAACGTGGAGAGAAATGATGCAAGAAGATGTTAAAGATCGAGTTGGCGTGGTACCCCTATTCCGCCATTCTATCCGATCGAGGTTTTGCCCTAGACTATACTTCATACATATAAACATGATAGCGAATCAGTTGTTAAGTTAAGCGAGAACTCCACTTTAGACGGGAAACCTTTTAGCAAAATTGCATCAAGAGCGGAGCGATATGGACTTGTAATACATACAATTTATCCGGCTAGTAGTGTGTGCTATGTTAAGAGAGGAGAAAAATACTATTACCTAATCTGTTATGTGGACCGTTAAATTCCGAATCGTTTCTGGTGGATGACTGTAGATGTAGGATGTTAGAAAAGGATAAAATTATCTTCTATTTTCACGAATAATAATGCTATCCTGTTCTTTCTAACCGTGCAAATGCGAAGGAGTTGATGTGGTGGTAAATCGCTTCAGTATTCTCGGTTTCTTTTACATTACGTAATGGGGATGGTTTCGGAGGTGATTTTTAGCTTTAAATACTTTCTGGCTAGGGAGTTAATTTCCTATATTGTTTCGGGATAATTATCGCTTTAAGGATCTGTAAATGTTTGTTAATTGTTAATTTGCTTGAACGTTGCAAACCTGATCCATTTAAAGAGTATTATACGTCTACAAGCAAATGCCATACCGTTAGGAACTAACAGAGTAAGGATGTAGGAGAGAAATTTTAAACTATTAATATGTTTTTCGAATTACCACCTCTTGATATTCTTGTGAGAAGGATGAATTTTGTTTTATCTGTGGTGGCTTTCAAGCAATCTTGCTTGTTGGGCTATTATTGCTATACAGATGGCATATGCACTCCTGGCTTTGTAGGACTTGTGACAATATCATCTCGTCCTAACTAATATTGTTTTGTAAATTATTTTCCAATAACGAATGGTACTCGGCTAATATCTGAAGTATTTTATATTTTTTCAGTTTTGACAATCATGGAAACTGTCAAAGTGCATCAGAGAATACAATTATAATGCAATTCAACAATTATAATAATTATATTGCTTATTTTCGGGATTTGAAAGAGAAAATTGTCATCTGACAAATTGTAATAACAGCTATCTTTCACAGTGTCAATACTTGTGTAGTCCTTATAATTGTGTATATTGTGTGAAATTATTATTATATTTACTGACAATTTCGCGTATTATGACAATTTGTATGTCAATATGTCAATTTGTGCATGACAGTTTTGATTGATGATTACAATTTTTTTTTCGCTAATTGATTAGATGCAGATTTTTAATTTTGTATGGTAACTAAACTATAACTAATATATTGAATTAAATTTAGCATCAATCTATTTTTTTCTAAGACTATAACTTATTGAGATAGCAATTATTAAAAATAGACAATTTTCAGTTTTCGCCAATCCCGGAAGTAAATTTCTATAAATTGTTATTAGTTTTTATTTTAAGTTTTTAGAGTAAACATTCTAAATTCTAAATGTCAATTCTATAATACTAAAACATTAGTTTAAATGTTTGTTATTAGTTTGTTTAGAAAAAATGACAGTAGATTACTTGGTGCGTAAACGCACCATTGGCGTATTGCGCATGCATTTTTCAAGAAAATACAAGTTTAGACTTGTTTATGGTTTAAATTCATAATCAGATGCATTCAGTCTTTAACGTTCCTTTGCAGGATATAGACGTAAATAGACTTACGGGAAACAAAAAAAAAATGCCGGTTTACCTAACTCTACGGGAATTGGAGGTCGCCTTAGACGAAATAGTAAATGAGTTAGATAATAGAAATGGTACGCAAAATTTGTAGGTAGTGTACCCCATAACATAGTAAAGGTGAATATTTTTAGATAATATTGATGTAGTGTATATTCCGCCGGAAGTTGATGAATTGACCGATGAGGAAGATATTGATGATAATGTGGCAATTGAACAGTTTCGTCCAAATGAACAAGAAATTTCTGGTTTATTTGAGATACAAAACCATAATGATACATCTAATAAAGGTCCTATTGATTCTGACGATGAGACGTTAGATGTAAAAAGACAAAAACTTTTAAGACAAAAAGTATCGGCGCCTGTTTGGAAAAAAGGCGAGACAACTTACGCAAACTTACCTGTTTTTGACAATACTGGAAGAGAAGATATAAAAAATACTTTATGTGGCAAATCTCAGTTCGAATTATTTTATCTCTTTTTTGATGAAGAAGTTTTATCGAGATTAGTGAGCTATTCTGTCAAATATTCTTATGACAATAATCGTCATGATTTTCAATTTGGTATAACAGACCTAAAACGGTTCCTAGGAATATTGCTGCTTTCCGGTTACCATACACTGCCTCAGACTGATATGTAGGGGAGGTCGGGTACAGTTGTAACAATTTTCGTATATAATTTTTTTCTGAGCTTATTAGTTAGTATATTTTAATGGCAAAAATACTCAAATACAGAATAGACTTCTAGTTGTAGCAAGACATATCACAAATGCGGTTATTGACATAGGACTGTGAAGGTATGTTACAAATGCACCCATTTAGAGTACAATTGTAACACATCAAGGGACGAATGTAACAGAGTTTAATACTATCATATAAATATATATATATATATTAGAAATATGCATACAAACGTTATGTACATACGTATATAAACTATAAAACATCAGCTTGGTCGTCATCATCGTCACAGTTCAGACAGTAAAAGTAATCAGAATACAACTTATGAACGCATTTTTCATGCGCCCATTTTTTGCATTTATTACATTGTATCCACGTTCCGCCAAAACTGTGTGTGTATGATTTCAGACAGTAGAGGCATATTGAATCTTCTGTTTCGTCATCCGATGTGCTTTCATTCACAGTATCCTCTTTACAATTCATTTTCCGAGTCCTTTTTGACTTAGCATCTCTCACTTTTTTGTTTTCCACCAACTTTCGTTTTACTGCGCTCTCCGTTTTCTTTTTTGATTTAAACTCTTCTTCAAGTATTTGCTTTTCAGGTGTATCAGTGAGAATAGCGCTGTGTTTCTTTCTTCTTTTTGTGGCTTTTTTTGGAAAACTGGTAGCCCTCGGAAGTGGTCGAATTTCTTCGAGTACTTTGAAAGAGTTATCGCGTTCATTATTAAGTGAAGAATCATTTGGAGCAGAGCTTGGGCCTGGAACAGCCACGTCACCAACATGTTCTTTTTCGCCCCTACACTGATCTCTGTCGCTAGATATCAACGGTCTATCTGTCACAGATGCAGGAGAGAATTCTTCATCACTGAAAATGTCTCTGTTATAGGGCCAAATCCCAGATACTCTAAACCCTGAGATAATATTTGTAGGTGTGGTTGCTTTCGGGAAAGCTTCAGCAACTATGCCAGGTATATCGTAAATAGTCATTGTTTGACCGGGGTGACACTTCATCCAATTGTCCATTGCACTATTTACGTAATGTTTAAAAGGTCCATAAACACCTCGATCAAGGGGCTGCAACTTGTGAGATGTGTGAGGCGGAAACGATAACAGAACGACACCATTTTCTCTGCAAAACTGTATAGTTGGTACATAGAGGTGTGAGTCGTGGTTGTCTAACAGCAACAATACTTTTTTGTCTTTAGTCGGCCTAACGTGTTGCACGAAGTGTTGTATAAAAACCAGAAAAGTTTCCTCATTCATCCAACCCGAACCATTAGCTTGACCAATACATCTTGGTGGCCCATTATTTAGAAAGAAAGGTTGAAATTTTTTCTGAGGAAAGATGAATAAAGGTGGGACCGTGTTTCCTACAGCATTGACAGCGGTGCAGACAGTAACTAAGGTGCCTCGTTCACCAGATGTGACTGCTCCTACCTGTTTAGTGCTCTTTGTTGCGACGGTCTTACAAGGGTTCTGCACGGTTGTGACTCCAGTCTCATCTACATTATAAATATCAGATGCCAAAAATCTGTGTTTATCCAATAATTTTCCTAAGTTATCAAAAAATTTTCCAACATTGACTATATTAAAATTTATTGCACGGGCACGGCTGGTCGCCTCAGGTGTTCTAATAGACAAGTTGGAATGTCTATGCATAAAATTTGTAAACCAGTCTTTACTAGCTAATTCTTTCTGCGACCATTGCGTAGGAGTCGAAGTGTTATTTTCTTTGCAAAATTGGTACACCTTCAAAAGAGAAAAATAGTAGAAAAAATAAATCTACCTTTTTAAACATACCTTACCAGTTTGCGAATGTCTTTTGGCGTCAATCCAAAATAGATCGCTGCCGAAAGTTGTATATATTTCAGAAACGCCTCCTCTTGTTCCGTAGATAAAACTCGCGTATGTGGATTGTAACCCATTTTCGGTGACTGCCTGCTTTGTATCTTTCTAATATAACGATGAAGAGTTGCATGGCATATATCTAAATCTCTGGCAACTTGTCTCACTTTAAGGTTTTCTTCTAAAACGAGCTTTGCAGCTCTTTTCATAAGTTCGTCTGCAGGTCCTCTATTAGTTTTTCTATTTCTTTGTCGTGGCATAGTTAAGTATACAACTGAAGATAATACAACAGTTATTAAAACATTGATGGGTACAAATGTAACATGTTACAACTGTACCCCTCAATAGTGTTACATTTGTCCCACACTGCCATTCTCCTACTTTCTGCTTAATTAGACAAAGAGGGAAAAACATAACCTCAAAGTGATAATAGAATATTGTACGTGTGTATCTCGACTACTTATTGCCTACTTTACAATTGTTGTATTTTTAAGCACGCAAGAACTATACCAAAAATTCCAATATATTTAAATTTCACTTACCTGCCGTTAAAGCAAACAATTTGGTATAAACTCGGACTCACTTATATGACGAGTACCGGATTAACGCTAGCCACAAAACACACTGCGTGTGCGCACGTGTTAAATTGTCGTCATAATACACTTCTATCAGAAAATTTAATAGATGATGTTACATTTGTACCGCGTTACAACTGTACCCGACCTCCCCTACTGGTCTACCGACGAAGATAAAGGTTTGGCCATAGTTCGAAAATGTATGCCTCGCAATAGATTTCGAAGTATAAAACGTAATTTGCATTTATCTGATAATGCTCAGTTAGACAAAAATGACAAATTCTCAAAACTTCGCCCGATTTTCAACATAATGAACAAAAGGTACATGCAGTTTGGCGTATTTGATGATAATCTATCTATACGAACAAATGGTACCCTATTTTGGGAAACATTTCTGTAAAATGTTCATAAAGGGAAAGCCCGTGCGATTTGGCTTTAAGATTTGGTGCCTAACTTCTGCCGATGGATATTTATTTCAGTTCATTCCATATGGAGGGGCGAACGCATCAAATAGTAAATCAGAACTAGGTTTAGGAGGCCAGGTTATTGTTGACTAGCTCACAATTGTGAAAAGTCCACAAAAGCATCGCCTTTACTTTGATAACTTTTTCTCGTCGTATAAGTTATTGAAATTTTTGAGTCAGAAAGGCTTTTATGCTACAGGCACCATAAGAGACAACCGAACGGCTAATTGTCCATTAGAAAACGTAAAAAGCATTTCCAAGAAACAACGAGGAAGTTTTGATTCTGTATTTGACGAAGAAACCAACATATCTTTCAACAAGTGGAACGATAATTCAGCGGTGACTGTTATTAGTAATACTTGTACACTACGACCTTTATGCACTGTTAAAAGATACAACGGAAAAGAGCGAAAGGAAGTGATGATTTCTCAGCCAAATATGATCGCACAATATAATAAATATATGGGCGGCGTGGATTTACACGACAATGGCGTTTCTAACTATAGAATAAATGTACGTGGCAAAAAGTGGTGGTGGCCGTTATTTATAAATTTGCTAGATAGCACTATTGTTAACGCCTGGAAAATATACAACATAGCAAATGAAACCCAAATGACGCAACTGGAATTCAAATCTTATATTGCAGTACGCTTGATGAAGGCAGAAGATGACAGTCCAAACAGGAGAATTAATCAAGCAGTTGGAAGCTCCATTCCTGATGAAGTTCGTCTTGATAACATTGGTCATGTAATCTCGACGAATGCCGATAAAGCTACACGCCGTTGCAAACTTTGCAAAAGTCACACAATTTACATTTGTATAAAGTGCAAAACACATCTACATTTAAAATGTTTTGAAGCTTACCACAAGAAAATATGAACATGTGTTCGGCCAACGGTGCGTACACGCACCATCTTTTTTTTCATATACGCAATTTTTTTTTCGAGCTGATATGTATCAAATCGTTTTTTTCAATATGTTTTTAGTAATAAACAATATTTTTTTTGTAAAGTTTTCGTTTAATATACACCTTGGCCGTAAATGGGTTAAATAGCTGTAAAATACGTTATTTTTGACAAATTTCAATTTCATTTTTTTAGTTTTGATAATCATAGAAACTGTCAAAGTACATCAGAGAATACAATATTGTAAGAATGCTTATCTTCAGGATTTAAAACAGAAATTTGTCATCTGACAAATTGTAATAACAGCTATCTTTCACAGTGTCCTTGTAGTCCTTATAATTGTGTATATTGCCTGAAATTCTTATTATTATATTTACTGACAATTTCGCGTAATGTGACAATTTGTATGTCAATATGTCAATTTGTGCATGACAGTTTTAACGTTTTAATATTTCAGAAAATGACAATGAAATTTTTGACAAATTTCAATGTCAAAAATGAAATTAATTTCCAGTTTAGCTTTGACGGTGATGCAATAATTCAAATACTGCTAGCAGCTGTAATTATTACAATACACGACACCAATGAATGGAAGCATCAGTTATTTTGGACATTTTTGAAAATCGAAATTATCAAAAAAATTCTGACAGGTGTCAAATTGTAATAATTATTATTATGCGACACTGTTTGCACAGTTTTAATTCTAGTGAATGCCGAAAAACTGTGAAAGGACATATTTTCCGCTTTCTAGTAGTATTTGTTTTGGTGGCTGCGACGGTAAAAATACCTGTGACAGTTGCCCAACTATGAAGACATTTATTTAATTAAAAGATATTAATTTACAACGTCTAATTGTTAAAATACTTCCGCAATGGGTGGAAAGTACAGGACGCAAACATAAGAATCTGCCTGTCCATGTATGATAGGCAGTCAAAGCTATAACTGACAGACTTTTTTGATGATGAATCTGCTGAAACCTCATGGAACTGGATAACTAGATAAAGCTCGTTCAAATGAAAGAAGTCTACATAATTCGATGTTCTTAACGAATCCCAAGATTAGTTTGGGTGTTTGGGATTTAATCTGTTCACGTTTTAGAATTGCCTGTCCTAGATGCTGAAACCTTTTTGAGCTTAATATGTCTGATTTGCAGAGTATGTGCTCGGCTCTCTCAGTTCCCACTCCGCAAAATCGATGAGCAGTTTTGTCCATCTTTTTGAGTTGATATCAAGAAATTTTTTTATTACTATTTGGGGTGGAGTTGATAAATTTCTTCGCTTGTGTTTGTCCAGAGAGTTTTTCTTCAGAGGAAGACCATTTCTTTTGCTTCCTAGTCTTGAAGTTCGTTCTTGAGTTGGCGTTTTGAATCGCCGAAAAGGGGTACTGGTTTAATAAAATGCGTATCACTGTCGTTCTTTGCAAGTCTTAAATGTTTGTGTGCACGGAAAATCACATCAGGAACCAGCTGTGTTTACCGTTTATTCCACATTCTCAAACCAATTTAGGCTCAAAGCTACATAAGGCGCAAAGATCTATGACGTATATTTCCGCCTAAAAAAATTGTTAGTGATAAGATTATGGATAGGTGGTGGCTATTTCTCGACACTGGTAATAAAAAGCATTTTTACAGGTTGGCCAGGCCATTAAGATTAAAGAAAGAGATGGCATGATGTGAAGACTGCTTAAAAGAAGAAAATGAATACTTGGACATTGATTAAAAAGCTTTTCAAGAGATTTTTGCAAAACAATTAAAATAGCAGATGTCAAGAATTTGTTCCTCAATTACTACAACATTATCTGGAGATGGATGTCAATATATGTACTTCCTAAAATACATTTCTGACAGGTTGATTTCTTTTTTGAATCTTTGCTTCGATAGCATAAGTAATTTGCAAAACAAATGTAAACGCGTTTGTGATTAAAATGTCTTGGAAGATTGCTATTGGTTTTTCATGACGTGGGGGGAACTGTGGGAGACGATTTTAATTTGTTTGTTTCTTTAGTATGATCAAGATCTATAACCAGCCATTATCTACACATAAGGTCAGCTTCCAATTGTAAGTTTGTTCGTTCTAGCTATAGCTTCTTCATTTCATTTTGCTTCTGATGTCAGTCCATTATGTACATAGAACCTAGTAAAATATTTGACTAGATACCAGCCTTACTTACCAAATTTTCTTTGAGTTAGATTGTTCGGTCAGAAAAGTGTACTACGGCCAAAAAAAAAATCAAATAAAGATTGGGCCATACTCTGGACCTAATTGTAGACAATTGCCTTCATATTGAAACTGGTGGAGAGGAAGAGGACTTGAATTAATGGACTGAAGTAATGAGGAAGCTGAACATGTCAACAGCAACAAAACCATCTTGGTCAACTCTTATGGCAAAGTAAAAGGTTCCTCATAACTTCGAAATTTGGAATTGCTTTTTGTAATTACAATTTCGAGTGTCGTTATTGGTTATAATAGCAAAAATTTTTCTACAACGTCTGCTAATATGATCTTCAATATATGCCGAGACAGATTGGAACCAATCGTAATAAATTTTGGTCATATCTGTGTATCTTCTGAAAAGTCAATCCAGCTTCACCCAAGAAAAAATAAGAAGTGTAAGAACCAGAACGAATCGTGATAGTCATGTCTCTGAGGGGTAAACATTACGTACCGCAGCAGAGACAACATATCTGGAACTTATTTGAAGACCTTTCTTCATTAAGTTGTGATTTCATAGAAGTTTCCAAATTTGTCCAACTTTAACGTTGAACAAATCTATCAAATTGGAAACATTTTTTATCGTTGTAGATAAAGCTACAAAAATAAATAGGAGAAGAATTAAAACAACGAAATCTGGATTTTATTTTTAATTTAAAACTTATATCTTTATAATATTTTTAGGAACTTTAAATTATTTACATTATACACTCTGTATATCGCACACATACAGAGACGGTAAAACACTATACACATGGAAAATAAATAAAATTTAAAATACATTGTAGGTCTAAGAGATCCAAGATGTACAAATACTAACTTTAAAACTAATATATGTACACAATAATACACAACATTTGAAATACTTTTTTCGTAATATACAAAAGTTAAGTAACTATAGTACGAATGGAAATATATAAAAAATTAAAAATTTCTAAAACGAAACCGAATACTTGAGCACTAACCGCATTTCTTTTACATCATATTATGTACAATAACTGTTCTCATTTTTCTCTTAATACATATAAACAGATTACGTAACCAATTATGTTGACGGATGATTGTGTGTCTTCTTGTTTTATACTACATATGGCCTGTACAGTTGTTCATTATCGGTGGCTAGTTTTCGTGGCGGGCTATCGGCGTTGTTGCTTTGCGTTGAGGTGCAGGGTTCTTGTTGGGCCGAACATCCTTTGGATGATGGGGAATGAGATTTGTCGGTATCTTTAGCATTTTTTGCTTCTTGCTGGGCTTTCTTGCTTCGTTTCCATTTCATTCGTCTATTTTGGAACCATATTTTAACCTGCAACAATAGAAAATAGAATCAGAATGTATTGATATATCAATCACAATGAATAATAAGAAAACCTCTATAAGATAATACGATTTAATTTATGAAAATGTTCAGAACTATATTGGTACACTAGACGAGTCTTTTAAAGCAGAAAAATGTCTAAATTTTAGTAGAAATAGGTCTTCAAGATCTGCTTCGATTGTAAACCTGGCAAAAGGTGCACTAGATAGATTTTATCTAATCACATTGATAAGATTTGCTAACGAGAGAAGAGCACGAGTTTCTTAAAGATGGACGACTTTGTTAACATGAGCAAGCTACATTTTATCGCAGAAACTCTTAGTGGTATCTCAGGGCTTTGATTTATTTTAGCAGCCTTTCTTGGGGCTCTTTTCCGTCTACTTTCCTTTGCTAATGCTAACATTGCATGATTTTCAGTAAATGTGTGGTACCTAATTAGAATCCCGTTACTATACATACACCAAACGATAAAATCCAAGATGATGTGTAGGTAAACCATCTTACTACTGCCGCAGTCTTTGGCTCTAGACACACTTTATAAGGTGGTAGTACTGCCAGGTCTTCTACGACTTATCGCAATCAATCAGAACCTATTGTGCAGGAGAAGCGACCTATTTGAGTAATTCAATTGACTCAGGAATATGGTGCTGTTGTGATTTATTCAAGGTACCTGTTATAATTGAACTGCTACCTGTTATGAACAACTTTTCAACGGCTATATCTGTTGTATTTAATCAGCGTCCTCTTGCTATCAGTTCAATCAGGTACCAGTTCAATTATAACAGGTAGCGGTTTAAATCACAACAACTAACAACGGCACCATATTTGTGAGTCGTTTGAATTGGTCGCCGACACCTACCAAAGGTAGGAGTGGTGGGGTCTGGCCCAAGTGGCCCTATACCTACTTATTTGATATTGCTACGGCTTATCTGCTTATAGACTTCGTTTAGATCTATTTTAGAACTTGTATTGACGTATTTTGGACCTGGTTAAAGCAAGTTCAAAACAGATTAAAACCATGCAAGTTAAGTGCAATATCTAGTAAGTTGTCTACCTTATACAGCATGATCTATTTGGTGATGAAAAATCAAATGATTAGGCATTACCACCACCTTGTCCAGTGCATCTACATCGATTGACTGCCACGGTAGAAAAGTTATTTACCTTCTATACGCTTCGGTTTGGCTTTCCAGCCACATGGGCGTGCAAGGAATTGAGCCAGCAGACGATCTAGCCAGACAATGTTCGTCAAGGTCATTCGTTGAAAGCCTCTTCCTGCGGCACCAACAAATCACAAATCAGAAGGTTCGAGTGGATACATAAAAAGTCCAGGAAATGGTGGTAAAAACCACCAGGCAAAAGACTTAATGAAGAAACAGAGGCTTGAATTTACTAAGGACCTCCTGAGCAAGACAAGAAGACTGTTAAGATGATTATCAAACGAGTAGATCTTCTGGCCGGTCTCTGTAGACTAAAGAGGCATATGTATAGCATAGCCTTAGCAGGTGATATTTTCTGCAGATTCTGCATGGAAGAGGAAGAAACTCCAATCCATGTGCTGTGCCATTACGAGGGTTTGGCGAGAATAAGGTTTATAGTACTGGGTGTGGACCACCCACAGCACATAGCTACATTATGGAGCCTCACTCAAAGATGATAAACCTCATAAAGAAGGCAAAGTTGAATGGCGCCTTCTAGGACAAGAGGACTACCATAGATATGGTCAGAAACATTATAGAAAAGATAGGAAAAACTTGGAATCAAGCAAAGTGATAGCCAGATAGACCAGAGAGTATATCTTCAAGTATTTACATGAATGGTATGAATGAAAATTTCTTCTTCTTTGAATAAAAATATTGTTAGAGAAAGCGCTTGAATCCCATAACAAAAATTTCAGAAGGTATAATCAATATAATGATTGCTCCTTCTACGATGTACGAATATCAGATTCCACATTTCAAAATACAAAAATTTTATGTGAATTTATGTACCTCTAGAATATTAACTCATATTTTGTATAACTCCATTTCGAAATGTAAATATTTAGTAAGGATTTGCCATCTAAAAATCTGAAGATGACAGGCATTTCATTTATTATCAACTATTTATTTAATGCAACATTAAATTAAAAGTAGTACATATTTTCTTAAATTTAATTTCTTGTGTTGACTCGGCGGATACAAAATTTAAATGTATCTGCCTTGTTTTGCAATGTTTGTCATCTACATACGTAGGTTTGTGCCTATATTTACAATTTAGCGCATATTAAAAATTCGTCACCGAATATTATCGACAATAAACACTAAATAAAATTTATAATTTAGTTACGCAAATACTATCTTTTTCTCCTTAAGTTATTTGTTGATCAAACATTGAAAATATTTACATAATTCTATCCAAATGCAGCTCCTATATGCTCTACAATGCACTATAGGCATCAAAAGCTGTATTTATTCCCAACAAAACGTTATCGCCGGTTAATATAGTTTGCCTTCTAGCATGCAATGTTTGCAAATAAGTTGTTTACAGATAAGTTTTGATGCAACTATTTAGAGGAAAAGGTATTTATGTGACAATCATTTAATTCAATTTTCTATCTTTAATCAAATGCAAATTTAAAAATTCTGGCGGCATTAGTGTTAATAACATGATTATTTCGAAATATGTAAATGATACGGTAAATAAGGCGTATTAGATAAGGTATAAAAATAATCTAGAATTTATCTCGAATGTAAATTTCTCAAATATGTTAAATGTTTCCTCAAAATATTTTGCTGTTATTTATTTGATAGTTTATGACATAATAAATTATACAACCTTCAAAATTTATGCAATTTTGACCAACCCTAACAGATAAGTGATAAATAGGACAGGAATATTATCGTCTGATGGAAATTTTGCTCACTTCTAATCGAGTTATATACATAATAAGTTTTATCTGCTCTTTTATTAAAAATTATTTTACGTTTTTGTAAAGTGTTTACGCAAAGTTAATCTCTTATAAATCTAGATGATAACCATGACGACAAATTACGTGAATTTGTCTGCTGCTCAGGTTAAACAAATAAAAATATTGCAGAGAATATGGATATTAAATTGCATACGATTAGATGAAGCAATATCTCCAAGATGAAGTGCTATCGCTAGTTATAAATAATTATCTGAAGAGAATTTGATCAGCATGCAATATGCTCTGAATCTAAACTGATCTATGTATGTATGTAGGTGTTTGCAAGAGAGGCTAAGCACCAACTCAGACACCGTTTCCTAGATAACAATAATCTAGATCTAGATTGGAGATCCAAAACAAAGGAAAATTGCTGTTTTAAATTGGACGTCCTGTATTTCTCGAGAAAATTTTAGAAGAGAAATTTGGACCTAACCATCTTTAATTTTCTTTTAATTATAAGTATTTTGTTAAGATAATTATTAATTTACCCAACTTTAATTTGAACCACTCGGTAAATCTACTAGAACAGTCAATCTTCCTTTTGCGTTTTCTTAAAATTATCAGCAGTCTTCCGAATCAGTTTGAACCAACAATTCAAATGCAGTACCTGCAAAACTTGTTGCAATTTCTAAATGGGGCAATTATGCAAAATCCTACATTTACTTTTTTGAAATAATTAGTTATTTAGGTTATTATTCAGTTAGTATTATCCTCTTAAACATTTCCTATTTGCAGTTAATTGTAGCTTGAAAGGTGTTTTCCATATTGTAAGAAACAGAAAAGTAACAAGACTGCCGATGGTTTTGCAAAATAAGTTACTGAGTCAGGATCAAAACCATTTTGTGCCTGTATTATATAAAAGCCAGATAAAAGTCTATCTTCAACAGTCGGAGACTGAACAAAGAATTTCACATTGAGCCAGCAGTTCAGATCAACATTTGCTACTTTGTCAGTTACTGCCGTTAAATCTTAGCTAGCAGAATGATTGAAAACCAGAAGATTACAACTGGCTTCAGACAAACCGGAAGTCATTTTACTCAGTACACGAATAAAGATTGCTCCCATAGATTTTGATGTTCAAAGAGAAAAGGTGTCACCAACGAACTATCTGAGTTGCTGCTTGGATACCAAGTGTACATTTACCACACATATCAACCATGTTGCTACTAAAGCCGAAAAGAAAAACTGTCGGGGCACTTGCAGGGCTTGGCGATCCCAAACAATCCAAGAGGATATTACTTGGCACACTCCCAAGAAACTTATGATCAACTTCATAATCTTGTACGCGACTCCAGACTGGTGTAAAGTCATCCGGAACCAAACGCTTACTAGGAAACTGACGAGAATCCATGGTCTCCAGCTAATTCCAGGAAAATGCTATATTGGAAAATATGCAGCATGGAGACGAAGGTTGTTCCTCGACATAAGACATCAGTGGCTGAAACTTTCTAACGCAAGTACTGTTTGGCCATGGATTTTTCAAAAAAGATTTATGGTACAGAAGACGAGCAAACACTGATAAATGTGCATACTGCGGAGGAGTGGATGACGTGACACACACACTGTTCGTATGCCCAAAGTAGCAAGCTGCTAGGCAGATTTACACCGACGAGACTGACAAGATTTTCGAAGAAGTAGTTGTGATGGAAACGTTAAAGACATCAGAGGAAATATAGTAGCACGTGTATAAAGTCATTAGATCCAGAATAGGAATTGAAGACAATGAACATGGTTAAACGACGCCAAACTAAAAAAAATGTGCGAACGGATACTAGTGTGGAAGGACGAGATGCCAAAAAGGAGAGGGTTTTTAGCCAGTAGTAATCTGACACTGCCCTGATGAGATTATTGAGTCTTTATAAAAAAAGACTGACGCCATGATTTTTCCACTGGCCATGGCCTTCTAAGGTACAACCACAAATAAGATAAAATAGATAGGTGGACAGCACACATGGGCAACTGCGTGGTGGTGGCACAACCCAGATACTGCCCCCTGGAACCGGAATGCTTGCAGCCAACTGATGGAATATTGAAGCATTGCGTTTCCAGCATTTTTCTGCATAATTGAATTTAAGTAACTGGTAAATGACGTGATTTTTAGGCAGTTAGACACAGACAAAATTTATCAAACATGATCTAAATTCATCCTACGTCCTGACGACGTTAGATATCAACTAGGTGTATGTCAACTTCGTATGTATGTCTTATTAACTGGTGGCTATATATGCAACTAACCTTTCGTTAAAGCAAAAATTCTGCTGTAATTCTAACTTTTAAAACTTAAAAATTCACACTACCCCAGCACCATAACGTTTAAAAAGAAGCAGAACCAACAACAATCCGCTACTTTCTTCACCGTACACTTCTAACACAGATAGGAAGGCTACATCCACTGTACCTACATGCAACCGTACTACTACGTTGAGTCGCAGAAGTTATGGCCAAGTTAAGTACAATTCCAAACAAACAGACAGAAGTCATATTTTAGGATTGCCATGACTAACTGCTCGAAATGTGACATAAATTTATCATGTCTGAGCGAGCTTTCCTGATTTTATTACAGTTGATTCTTGGTTTCAGCTCGTCGGTCCCTGCCCGCTTTTCTCTTCAAACACCATCTCCGGAACATTGCGCGCTGTAGATTTGCCGTTCTCACGGCTCCACGACCGGAGCTACGGCTCCGGGTTTGAGCGCAAAAAGTCAACAACACGTTCCGGTATCCATCTATACAAACACGCTCGATGTGAACGCTATTCTCCCTGTTTTTTTTTTTTTTTTTTGGGAAGAGGAGGAATTTTATTGCAAAACCGTTTTGCAATAAAGCATACATAACATCCTGAATAGGTAACACAATATATATTGCTACTTTAATATATAACGTAAAATTATACCTGTCCTAGAGCGCCCTCACATTGACAAAATCCGCGTTGTTTCGGCAAAGGTGGTGCAGTCGGTGGTATACCTCTCCTAATATGTTCGCAAGTATCTCCAGGTCTGCACTCATCATTTACACGACTTTGTTTGGGCGTTGTTAAAGTAGCCGCGTTACAGAATTTTCGTAGTGAAACTTTGTCTATAACGCCACAGGTTTTTGTTTCCACTGACGATTTTGCTGCTTCGTTAGAAGGATTTTGTATGTCGCGTATGCTTACGTCCGCTTTGATATCTTGATATTTCCAAGTTCGTGGACTGTTCCTTAATAACTTAATTAGAAAGTCTATTTTGGCCGTTAAGTCCTCCACTGATGTGGATAAATCTTCTATGTCTTCGTTTAGGCCTGTAGTATTCCTGTCGATAATGGAATTTATAATTTTCCGTGCCTCAGCTTGCGGTGAGGTGTCTTCTATTGTGTCATTCATGTACTGATATTTTAAGTGCTATTAAACTACATAATTAGTGCCCTTTAATGGCTAAGATTTTATTGCAATTTGGTAATAACAATAACCGTCACATTGACAGCGGTAATGAATGTGTCATATTTGGCACTCTACTCATTGAAAATGACATGATCGGGATTACCGACCAAATAACCCTAAATGGTGATGCTCTCGAGACCTTCAATTCCAATATACTGAAAAAATTGGAAAATAGCAGATGGGGGAGCAGGCTCCATGGTGAAAACAATTGCGGAACCAGTGTATGCGTAGCTTGTCTTAAGCCTAAATGAGATCTGCTGACTAACTACAGGATGCATGAAGCCGACGTTGCTTGAAAAATTACACAGTACTGCCAGTTCAAACCCTAAATCTCGAAGCAATCATCACTTCTATGATGTATACTACGACAGCGGAAGACTTAACTCTCGCAAGCGATTCCTAAACACAAAGTTCACTGTTACACCAGCAGACTATCGTATCCAGCAAAGAATCTTCAAAGGCGTTCTATCAAACTGGAGAATTTGGAGGACTCTGATCACTGAACATACTCTGACATAGTCCAATACTGGGTTGAACGATTATGAAGGTTTCCGGACACGAAAAAGTAACTACCTACCACAAGAGCCCCAGATACAGAAGATGTTTTCTATTAGATAAAGAATTGACCGTATGGCCAACAACTCAATCAAACTTTTGGTTGACCTTTGGGTTGATCCAATCAGACGCAGTCTGCCAGACTGGGGCTTCTTGTTACGAGTTTACGTGTTCTCTCTTGATTCAGGATTAATTTTAGTTCCCATTAACCCTGAGCGAGTTAACTACACTATGGTGTCTATTATGTGAAAATTTTCTCAGTCAACGTTAAAGAGCATATCTAGAAAGAGATACCCAAAACGCTCACACTTGATCAAGATCAAAATAAGCAAATCTGCATTCCAGGATACCGCGGCATGTGTCATAACGAAGCAGTAGACGAGATGGTGGTAGTTCGTTCAAAATATACTTATGCCTCAAGAAAAAAGAAAACAACCCTTTTGGATTTGGAGATAGCAAATTCATTTAGCTTGAAGTACAGGTGGCCAAAACAATACAGTAGGAACTAGTTTATGGTGAAAAATGACCTGGACTGGCTGGAAAATAGGAAGGTAGAGAGATATATGTATGTACTCTCGGATGTGTGACAAGAGTACAGCAGATCACATTGGCTACAACTTGGTGTGTTACCACCCTTCCCTGGAACAACCATCTACATTTAGGCTTACTGGCCAATTGCATTTTGCCAAAACTGATAAAACCCAAAATCATATATTGGATATATCAATATTGGTGGTACGCCCAATGATCACCCATGTTATTCCTATATGGTGCACAATCCTTCTTTGCTCTTTTTCTCGGAAACCAACTAAGGAAAGCGGTCCAACAACAGATCTTAGCTCCAAATAGGAAGAAGGAACTATTTGGTATTAGAACCTCAAAATTAAGGATACGTATAAGCATGTTCATTGAAAATTGCCTTCTAAAACAGAGATCTCACCAAAATGCGGAAAGAACTAGAAAAGACGGTTACTAAGCTCGTTCATTATTTTTTTATTTGTGGTGGATGCAATCTCTTTAGGAGCTCTAATGGTCTACTTAAAATATTGAATACCACATCCAATAAGTCCAAGTAAGTCTTTGTAGAAATAATTTCAATTTTAATTTGATGTAAATTTAATTAAGCGTAAAAATTTCAACACTTTACACAACTACGTTTAGAGTGCACATTCGTATGTATGGATGGTAATATTTCTATAGATTATTGAGTATACAAGAACATCACATATGTATCTTACCTGTGTTTCTGTTAGCATTAGGCTGGTGGCAACTTCAAACCTTTTCGGTCTAGAGAGGTATTTGTTTTGTCTAAACTGCTTTTCGAGTTCGAGCAATTGTTGTGAGGTAAACGCTGTTCGTGGTCGTCTTGTTTTGCCGAGTAGTGCATGACCAGGTCCGCATCCTGTAACAATTATTTGGTGTAAATATGGTTCGCATATAGTATAATTAGAAACTGACGTTGTGCTATTATAAATTTCCTTCTAGTCTAGATTAATTTTTATTTAAATACACAATATTTTCTTTAAAAGATTTACGAAATATGAATGCATTATTGTGTGCATATTTTGGTGAGACGCATGATGTGGTCCAGTAATTTGCTAGTTACGAAGAAAATTGAACAAAAGAGCCAAAAAGCAAAACAAAATGAAGAAACTGAAGAAGGATGGAACGTAAAAAAGACAATTTGTTGTTAGAATAAAGTGCAGATTGAAAATTCCCATGAAACCAGAGATAATCTCATAATATTGTTTTGATCAGCACCTTAAACGCTATAGATTCCAAACTAGATTGGTCAAAAAGCATGGTAAATTCTAAGGAAGACTAGTCACTAGCGACTGAGACCTAGTTGACAGTAGCCCGCATATTAGGAAGCCCCTGTCCTTAAGTTTTACTTTATGCTTCCAGTTGACTGATTTCAGTTTTGGCATTACCTGAACAAGATACGGAGCTTAGGGTCAAACTCTGCTTAAGCAATGAAATTCAAAATGACCTAAATCAGTTTCTGCACAGAAAAAAGGACTTTTAGCCAAAATGGATGTCCGCATAAACATGAGTCTACTATTTGGAGCACCCACTTTCGTTTATTCAGGCATTAAGGATTCTTTCTTCTTGGTGGTACTAGAAGTTTCTCCAGAGACCTGCACTGAATCCAAATTTATAGCACTCTACTCTGAAAAATGATCCTATTCGAAAATGAAAGACAAGGCGGAACCAATATTATGAAGCTTGTCCAGCATTTATTGGTTCTCCACTTGTTCTGTCGCTATTGAAACGGCGTGGTTTAATTATCATCTTCTCCTATTAATACGTGGGCGCAAATCAGAAAGCATGCCTAGCAAATAAGGTGCATGTAAATAAGTAAGCCAATGTAATGTCAGAAGAAGCTTTAGTGAGCTAGCAGAGTCTTGGTGAATATTCATATTGCATGGCTTCCTGTAGCTGAGACGATGCCCAAACTCTGTAAACTGGAATAAACCATCGTAGAATCTAACCACCCTGTCAGCAAAGCTCAAAACACTCTAACAAGCAGCAAATTGGAGGCAAAGTGAAGTCCACCATTTTATTTTCCGTTAATGTCATTAGGAATGTTCCAAATCCAAAATACTTGAATTAGAAACATGGAATAGAGACAAAGACAATCATACCACCGAAGTGACTTTGACAAGCAATTTGTTTGAAGTATCAATTCAAGACCGCCAAACATAGGAGTTTATCTAGAAGATCTGCCCATACAGTGGTATATAGGCAGATCTAAAACAGACACAGGTGTGAGTATAGGCATTTATGAACGTAGATGCAGGGTTTGGGTGTCGTTGGGTACAACCCCAATAATCTTTTGAACAGAAATACTGGGTTATTGAACAATGTACAGAGGAATGTTTGAAACGAATAATGACGTATTTCTTGAAGCAAATCGTACGCTTTGGATAAAAATTTAATTAGTAAATATTAAGCATGCACTTTTACTGAAATAAAATGCAAAGGAATTGTAGCAAAACAAAGTGGCGATAAAAGCTCAACAATATCTTCTAAAGCACTTAGCCAAACATAACCTCGTCAGCACCATTGTTATTGTTTCTCTACTTTCAGTCCCGGTGTTCGCGATATTTATTTAGTTATTCATGGTAGTGATGAAGCAAGGCGAGAGGTCCGCCGAAGCTGGTACCGAACGCTGCTAATTTGTCACCATATTGCGCATAAAACCTGTGGCCAGAAGGGCCGTATGTTTGTAGTATATTTATCACCGGAACCCTCTGATTGTGCCATTGTCATGATAATTTAATATCCTAATACATTTAACGACACCCCTAATTTCACCCTCTTTTGTGCCTCTTCGCGTCGGCGTCTACTACCCCTTATATGAGCGACTAAACGACAAATCTCCTAAACAACTATTGCGAATCAATGCGACACGGATGTTCGGATCTGGTTTGGAGGTTTTAATTTGGTCGATTGTAGTCGAGTTGCATTAGCGACAATGACGGTAAGGAGGCTAAAATAAGTGGTGGTTGTTTTGCGAGTCCTTCTATCTCTGTGTGTGTGTGTACCTTTTTAACTCGTTGTTTTGTTATTATGAATGATGAATATTTGACGAGGATGATTAAGTTGAATGGTGCGAATTGAATGCGTCATTGTTTAGAGATGAGTTAGTGTAGGACTAAACTAAACTACTACATTTCTTTTTTTGCGCTCCACGAAAGTTTCTATTAGCGTAAAAGCCAATTATGATATTTTTACAACCGATTAACGTACTGGACGCTTAAATTCCCCCCAGTATATTAATGAGAGGGGACGGAATTCTATGCGTCTGATGCAATTATTGTTATTGGACGCCGCGGATACTACCGTGATGTTTATGACGAACGTGTCTTTGCATTGAGCTCGCGGATTATGTAATTGTAAACATACACATTTAACACTCTGACAGCAAACACATTTGAATAAGCGCTTGTCAGATGTTTCCATTCCTGACAGGTGATCGGAGGAAAGCATTTTTGTATCGTTGAAAACAAACAAAGAGGAACTCGTAGGAAAACACTGTAAACTTACGGTAAACATAGATAAAAAATTGAACTTGTCATAGGTGATTTATCTAGCTGCGTTTTATGTCGATCCTCCTTAAGACCTGTTATAGTGTGAGCGCATTTATTTAAATGCACGATGAATACATTATTGGTACTGTTAGCGCTATCAGAGCGGATGCATTTTATCTAAAATGCAATAACGCACAAATGCTAACATATGACTGAATAATCTATGCTAAACCGACGGATTTACGAAACTATGCGGAATATTGGGACAATCACGTTGTAAAGATTGATTCTGTTAATTAATGTAAATTCGCATTTCAGTGTATAAGTGGTAATCAAACACAATGTTCGCTATTGTGATGCAATGTTTCTGACGTCGTATTTATTACGTTTCAGCGTATCTGATGTGCGGTATTATTAGTATGAAATGTGAAATTTGACGTGTAACGAGAGAGTTTGGGCTGATTTAATTGAATAAGCCTTCTAAAGATAAAATGACCCTCCATAGATGGACCAAATTTTATGTGGGTATTGCTAAACCAATTTGTTTAACCATAAACCTTCATTCTGGTACTTTAACTTTAATGCCTTCTTCTCAATGCTCACTGAAACTTCTTCCTCTTCAAGAGGATGAGGATTACCCATCTTGGAAGGATATTTTATGCTGTCCCTGTACTTTGCAATATACATATACATCAGAACCGCATTCATTGGTATCCACTGTGATCGAACAAGTTTTTCTGATGTAGCAAAGTATAAAACTTACCAGGGTGATTGTTAGCACTATCTGGAACCAGCGACAGAAAAGAATATTGCCACATCTTCTTGTTTAAAGTCAAAACATTGGAAAAATGTTACCGTTTTTATTTTTCTTATTTTCCTGATATTTTTTCCACTTTTTTAGGTCAATTACAACACTCTAATTCGAATAAGGATCAAATTTATTTCAAAACCTTTACAATATAATATGGGTTTTGTTATAACTTCGTCAGTGGAATAAAATTGACATTTAATTAAACATCATGTCAAGGTTTCGAAATAAATTTGATCGTTATTCGAATTAGAGTGTTGTAATTGACCTAAAAAAGTGGAAAAACTATCAGGAAAATAAGATAACTAAACAAAGGTGATAAAAATACATATACTAATTGTTTCTATTGTTCAAAGCATGAGATCTTAACTATGCTTAACTATAGCTTATCTGCTTCCTGTGTATTAAAGCAGGGGACCTGTATACCTTCATCTTTTCCTGCCTCAAAACCAAAAGCAAATATTTCACTTTTGGATAAATGTTTGTCTGGCCCTTCAACACAAGGTAGTATCATCTACAATACACACTTGTTCAGATTCGTATCTATCATCAGCAGCATAATTAATTTAAATTTTATATGGGATGGTAGCAAAATTTTCCATCAAAACGTCTAAATGTGTAAGTATGCGTTTTGTGAATTATTACGGCAAAACGCATTTACGGATAAACCCATGTTCTCCTAAGCCTTCCTCTTCTTCTATAAAGTTAAGAAATTCAAGAGGTGTTACAAGGTGTGCAAGGCAAAATAATTCTGTGTACTACCATAATCAAAACAAACTTTTGATAAATCATTTCTTGAAGAATTTTTGTTTTCTGTGGAATACTCTGATCCAAACATCTACCATAAAATTTTGAATTTTGACATTGAGCCTTATAATTGAACTACACGTTGAAACACACCCGAATATACACCGTGTCCAAAGTTATCGGTGCACTATTGCTATCTTGGTTATTTCTGTAGCTACGATTTTAGTTAAATGAGCGAATTTTTAATGTTTTTAATGCTGATTACTATGGCGTTCTTGAACAAACAATTGAATAACGCATTTCCGAGAAATTTCGAAATTTATAATTTTTTTAAATGGAACCCCTGTATTATTTGTACATATTTTTGATCATCATAATATTTTGAACAAAAAATGTCCAGTACATAACTATTCTTAAAATAAAAATAAACAAATGACAAGCGGTTAAAGTTTTAAAAAAATATTAACATGTAATTCTACGTAGGTGATGGAAAATCATAATAAAATATTACGTTTACAGTAGAATAAAAACAATAAACACAATAATCAAATAATTTTCATTTTGTATTACAAAATTTTGCCTCAGTGTGCTGTTCAATGCATTTCTCGGCTATCGCGATAACGCTTTGTGTGACGTTGTTTTGCGAATAATAAAGAAGTTCTGTTCGATTTTAATTGTGTCAAAGACACATTATTAATGCTATCAGCTTCTTCAGAAGTTTTCTAAAGACCGTCTTTAGAAAACTTCTGCAGAAGCTGATAGCACAATCAGCGAAACGTCAAGACAGTGAATAGTTACCTAAGCGACAAGACCCGAAAAAAACCTACCTACTATGGATTACGGTCGTGAAAGCCTACACTCAACAGTCGGTTATTTGATTTTGTCTCCTGATAATTCTAATCATTAATTCCCCCATATTTATTCAAAATAATGCCGTTTACGCATTCAGAAAAGTGTGATATGCTAGAGGCATATCTGATTTGTAGGAAAAAATGGAAAAAATGCGCTTCGATATTATGAAAACACATACACACAAGATTGTATAAAAATTTCGAATTAATGGAGATACATTTAAGATACGAAGAAAGAAAAAATTTATATTAGACGAAGAAACAGAAGTAAACTTGTTGGCTTTCTTTGAAACCAGTCCAGAACAATCCATTCGAAGTTGCACCAGAGAATTAGATTTGCAAAAGAGTACTGTGCACGCCATTGTTAAAAAACACAAGTTGCGTCCGTACTATTTCTATTCTACTGTTAACGTAATATTTTATTATGATTTTCCATCACCTACATAGAATTACATGTTAATAATTTTTAAACTTTGAACGCTTCTCATTTGTTTATTTTTACGTTAAAAATAGTTATGTGCTGGATATTTTTTGTCCAAAATGTGATGATGATCAACAATATGTACAAATAATACAGGGGTTCCATTTAAAAAAAATATAAATTTCGAAATGTTCCTAGAATGCTTTATTCAATTGTTTTTTCAAGAACTCCATAGTAATAAGCGTTAAAAACACTAAACATTTGCTCATTTAATTAAAATCGTAGCTACAGAAATAACTAAGATAGCAATAGTGCACCGATAACTTTTGGACACCCTGTATACATTTTCAGAGGTACTGCAATTTAGGTTTAAGGCAAGTGTCCACAAAATTCTTTGAGTAGTAAATTTTCGATAAACATTCTATTTTTCATTATTGATCTGAAGAATATCAAAATATAAAGCTTACACTGTCTGAACTTGTCAATTGCTAACAATGCTTTATTGGCAAAGCTTGTAAAAGATACTTTATCCTTGTACAATGATAATTGAGACAATTCCTATTTTATTTTTTCTGTTTATTAATTTGTTTTGGTCAAATTCTGACACAAGTGAAAAGGTCTCAAAATCATCTAGAAGATAACAAGATAAGTAGCTAACACAGCTGCTAAGACTTGCTTATCCAGTGTGATGGAATAGTTGCTTGAAACTGGCAGCCCATTGACGGAGGCGGTCATATTGTTGGACAAGTCCTGAAATCTCCTCTCTGGGCATCTGGCTTGATAGGAACATTATTATGGGAGAAAGTTTGAAGGGTCCTCACGACACTTTGGCACATTTTGCCAAACATATTGTAAGACCGCAAGAAAACAGCCCGGATTACCATTGAAGCTTGCCATGAAATAACTGATCGTACTGACCAGAACATCGCCAATCGAGGCTATAACCGAACAAAAAAAAATAGAATGAGAAGAAATGCTTGAGGAATAGGTAGGAGATGCATAATAGAATGCTCGAAAAGCTGACGAATGCTGACAAAGAATATAGAACTGACAACTAAACTATGACCTTACTCATCTGCTGACCACATCTTTTTCTTCTGTCCGAGGTGGACGTCGCAAAGAAGGCAAGCGAAGGCAAGCCTAGATGCGCTAACGCCCTAGAAGTTGGTTGACATCGTTTTGGAGAATGAAATCAATTGGGAAACTGTTGAAGTCATAACAATGAACATTATCATTCTCCAATAAAAGAAGCTAGCCCGGACGAGCACTATTGGTCTTCGAGCTAGCTAGTATTCACAGTACGCCAGTGCCAAAACTGGTATGCAAAGTTTTGATCCGGCAATTTTGATGTTGAAGAACATTTTGAGATCTGGATTTCCTATAAATGTCAAACACAGGAGATCTTGGAATAAAACAGATAAATAGGCTCAAAGCATTTCGAAAGCCAATAGTTATCAAAAACAGGTGATGCTATCTGTTTGGTGGTATGTCAAAGAAACGGTTTTTTAGCGTTTAGCGAACAACACAACAATTAATTCTGAAGTGTGCCGTTATTAGCAAGACAAAGAGAATGTGTCACTTAAGGAGCACTTACACTTAACTCGCCAACTAACTAACTAACTAACTACTGTTTGAATGGGATATATGCACTTCCATATTCAATAGGGTCAGGGCATGTAGTATTTAGAGATGACGCCTTTACTAATTGTAACTGTGTGAGTTTTACTTGAAAGCTGTTTCGTTCAGATTATTGTATTTCTGTAATTACATACAATTTTGAGGTTTGTTGTTTGTTTTGTGACTAATGGGTCTAAATGTGTGCTTGGACAAGTATTAAATATTTTTAAAACGGACCTGGTAGCATTGATTGTTTATTAACCTGTAAGCTTCATTGCTGAGATTCAATTGTTTACAACAGCATATTTCTCCTAATTTGAAACTGTTCTTTTCATGTTAAGAGATATCTATCGTCTAATAATTCTGATTTTGGAGTTTTAAGGACGCAGCTTTGGAGATCCTGTGCCCCTATTTTATTTCTGTAAAATAATCGAAATAATGAAAGTAAATTTTCCATTTTAAATATTAAACTGTTATTGATTTAATGCACAATAAAGCTGTCATATGATTAAAACTTATCACCTAGCTATTACCACAAAATTTATTTGAAGTTGATGTCAGCTATAAAATTTCACAACTTTGACTTTAATTCTCGAATAAAAATCTCAGTGTCTCAATAATACAAAACAACTTAATACTTTCCCTGACATTTAATTTATGTTTAATCCCTTGCACTTTATTTTTACGGCTCAACCTATTAGAATTACGAAAATTCCTATTCTCAAATAACCGCCAATAAGTATAAAACGTCAAATTTCAACCGCTTAACAAAGATTGATTTAGCCGTTTCATCAAAGCTATCACCATCGCCATTTTGATTGATAATCGAATTAATTTCGTTCAGCTAATACGTTTGTCCCAAACCGCCAGATAAAAAAATAAATATTAATAACAATAACAGTAATTAATCGAAATTGCATCGAAATGCGAACGCGATTATCTCAATCTAATAACCGACCGCCCTATCAGTCGAAATCGTTCCAATTATTTAAATTAGCATAATCCCCGTCCCGGTCGGGAGATAAGCCGTAGCATGTGTGTATGGCGTTCGTAGGGCGTCCAGAGATTGCGAATTTGATGTTTATTGCTTCGGTATAGATCTATAGTTTCGGACAAATGACATGTAAGAATGTTCAATTCGGATGGTTTTACGAAAAATCGTACAGAAACGATCCTAACATTAACAGATGTTGCTACAGGGTGGACAATGGGTGATGGATTTAAGCTTACGATCTCTAGGCACCCCGGTTGTTTACATCTAATGCGAGTGATGGGGTTTACTGTTATGGATATGCTAGCGAAATTGTCTAGAATGGTCTCAATGATTCGGAAAAACGAATGCACAGCAATTAAATTGATATTGCTAATATGAATGTGCTCTAGTATGACATGGTTGATTATTTATCTTAAAAAGAAACAGTCTCGACGTATTAAGCGTTTAATCACATGTAAAATCGTTCGTGTTAAATTAATCTCAACAATCGGACATTGAACGAAGTTTGTTTAATGTCACGATAAAGCTTGAATCCTCGCCGCCCTCATCTACGTCATCTTCTTCAGCGCCAAGTAAATCTTCTATCTAATAACTTGATGGTATGTACATGGAGATTTCTAATACATCTAAATTGACAGTTGACGAGATTAAGCTCATAACTACTTCCTCTACCGCAGACTGAGTTATACTATCGTAACAATCATAAAAAGTTAAAATCAAATTTTCGATAATGGCCCTTAAAAATCTGTAGAGGCCTTGTGCTGTAAATATTAAAACTCCCTTTTGTGTTATTATCTTTAACGGGATTTCAAAGACTGCTGTCTAAATACCTTACACTATTAATTGCCCTTCACTAAGGGTGAAGTACTTAAGAGTGAATGGTCAAAACTCTCTTTTCGAAGAATAAGTTGTCCATAATCAGTAGTCTTAAGATGCCAGTGCTCAGACTTCCAATGGCTAAAATCTTGAAACAGTTTTTGAATAGATATTTTTTCTAAACAAAATCTGTTCTTGAGAATTTTCTCACCACAACTGTCAAGTCAATCAAGGCTTTTTTTCACCACAATCTACCCTATCGAGGGCTTTGTTACCACACTTTCGTCCAACTTGAACTATCCTAGAACCACGAACAATCCATATCAATTTATTCATTCTAGACACATGTTTCAAAGATTGTTTGTTTTTGTAGTTTTCCTGTATTCGTCATTATAAACATTAAAATTCTAGTCTGTACATACAAACATATATGTATGTGGTTTCAATCCCATAAGTGTTCGAAATGTCTTGAAAATACCCCATTCTAAAATGAAACAGACCCGTTGGCGTTCAATACCATTGAACCATTGGGATTGAACTTCAACGGCAAAGACTCCTTGTCTGTTCCATATATGTATGTATGACTCACTAAAGTATATGTAAGTTATGTCAATTGAAGTGAGTCTATAATTGAATTCACTTTGCATATATTTGGTTTAATGCAATTCAAAATAATAAAAAGTGTATATGTACTTAAAAAGCTTCCAATGCTGAACGGTAAAATTTAAGGTGTAGGGCCCGTATCTGCCTCATTTAACAAATTATTTTCCTTGTAAATTGAAGAGAAATGTCCCGAATCATGGGATACTAAACAATTTGCTAGAGAAGACTGAATGGTCATTTTTATAAAGACATCCTATTCTAGGCTTCAGAAAATCATAGAACCAATGTTTAACCAATATAACTACCAAATTTTTGGGAAAAAGATATCTCTTGCCACGATAAACAAATTTGGCATTTTTATTGTTCTCTAGGCACCGAAAGTAATAGACCAAACTGGACCAAAATGTATGGGACAAGCCTGAAGGCGCAGTTCCCTATATGAGGATAGTTAGTGATTAGGGTATGCACCAATTGTTTACCATTTCCAAGCTACAGAATCAGTGATGAATACATCAGAAGGGTACAGGGGAAAAACCATCTAAGTCACTTAAAATTGAGTTTGACATGTCTATTTATAGATTCAAACCTGCTCTTTCCAAGGTATATTTTTTATATTTTCTTAGGTATATTACGATGTATGACAAACCGGTCAAAGTCATGTTAAATTTGGCATAAAAATGCTTTGTTTATGAAAAAGTCCATCACCTGTATGCGAAAACGATCGAAGATGTTGAGTTAATTAACCAAAAGTCCACTGCAAAAGTTCCATCATCTCATTGGGTTGCAGTTTTTAAAGCAGCAAGGTGCAACCCCCAGCCATTTGATGTGTATTAATGTACGCAAGAAATGTCCATTCTTGGACGAAGTTTTTGTCACGGTTTTATAGAAAATCATGTCCATTTCCATGGTTTTAAATTTTAAAATTGAAATTACTCAAAGATCGTCTTTCCACTGTACCCTTCATCCTAGATGTTTATTTTGTGGCGCTGAATTAGATTGGAGTAACCCTGAAAAAATGATGTCACACTGCTGTTTAACATTTACATTGCATCCACTGGAAGCAGTCATTGAACATCTTTGATTCCGTTAAGAGACCACTAAGAATATAATTTCATAAACAACTGTTGACATAGAATCTATCATAAAAAAGCTAATGCTATCTTTAATTTCATCTCTATCATCAGAAATATGTATGTATGTATAATAAAAGTTTTCATTGGTATAGGTTGCTGAATTGCCAATTCTTAAGCTTATTTGACTGGTCATCTTTAAGATTGTTGAAGCTCCAATATATGAAGCTCCTACTTGAAATCTTAGATTTACTAGCTACAGAAAAAACTTCTAGAAAAAACTCTGAATAATGGGTTTTTTTTACCAAAGAAATATTGTCATGACTTCAAGAATCAAGTCTAATATTAGATTTAATATTATTATAAGCTTTGATTTGCAAATATCTCATTCTTAGGTGCCAGTTTTGTTTAGGCATTTCCAGTCGTGTCCTGTTAACAGACTCGTCACTGATCTAAACTGTCCTCGGTTGAGAGCTAGTACTTCTGCTGGTAAATGCTGGAAAGGCTGCCCCATCACCTATTTGCTGCTTATCTGCAGCAGTTATTGGCACACCTGGTTCTGGTCCATTACTGGTTGTTATGTATGGCCAGGATTCTTGGGTTTGTGGTAGATGAATCAGCTAACGATGTATGATGGTGTATTACCCGAATTTTTTTTTATTATTGGGGATTTCATCATATATACTTGCTCCAGAACCTGTTGTTCTTTTACACCCATTTGCGTACCAGATCTGGTTTGGAATTTCAAATTTTTGTTTTACTCTCCACTCATCCCTATCTAGAACAACCTTAAAGACTTTGTCGAAGGAGAGGTTGGGAGTGATTGTATTAAAGTCCATTTCAAAGATAGGGTTTGTGATTTCGTTCGTTATACGAGCATGCCCTGACGTATTCTGGGCTCTTCAATTTCTGCTAGATTTCAGTCTATGTGTCCCCATTCTTGTCTCCCCCTTTGTGTAAATATCCGAGGAAGGCAGGCTTAGCATGGTTTCCATAGCGGGCACCAATCTAATCTAACCTCTGTACCCTTGCGAGTTTTATAATTGCTTGCTGCTGTGTAGTTTAACTCCACCAAATCAGGAGAGGATTTAGTAAGTGACCTTCAGGATTTTTAATTATCGGGTTTCCCTAGCGGGTACAATTCAAGTCAAATCAAGAACTAAATATATTTCCTTTAAGCTTAGTATGTACGATAATACGATTTGCTGAAATATCTAATTTATCAAACCAATACTTTCGAAATGACTGATTTCAGGTTCAGTTTAACCTAATGAATAACGCAACCATCTGAAAATTACCAATATCTCGACATCGTATTTAACTTACGGAACAAATACTAATGAAATTAATATCGTGCAATATTAATTAAAACCAATAACGTATTTTGATATCGTAACGATTCCTAATATATCCTTTATCACCAATCAACGGGCGTTGATGCCCTAAGCGTTAACGCATATAGCTGCCTCTACATTACGCATTCGACGCCGACAGATATCATTACTACACACGTATTATTGAACGAAAACGACATTTTTATCCGAAATAATCCACGGTAAACACATAACGAGCAATTTTATTATTAAATTTCTCATCATGTCCAACCATATGCCTTGGATTGAGATAATAATTTCAGAAATAGAGCGCGTCACACCAACATATCATTGCTGACAAATATTACCAGGCTTTACTTATCGATATAATTGAATATTAGGTTTTCCAGAATTCTGTCGATTAATTAAAAGTTACGCAGATATATTTGTTGGGTATTTCCCGATAAGTTTTGTAGATGGCGATTGGATATTTGCGAACACTTTATGCAAATTGATTTTAGCACTACTTCTTGTTTGATTTAAGTCAGCTAATTTCGCTAATTAACTTCTATGAAAAATGTTACACAATTCTACGCCGAAAACAACACCTCTTATGCAAATTCGACCCCGAACCTTAAACGTCACTTCTGACAGATCATGACGGCCAACGTAACCCGCACTCGCATCCACATCGGTAAACAGATGCGGTGCATTAGAGTATAAATTAGGCGTATGGAATTCAGGCGACCGCATACCCCGTCACATCGCGGCCGACCCCGGGGAACGTACACCCCTCGTGCGCGCCAGCAAGTGGCGTACACGAACCGAGCTAACTGCAATAAATTACTTTAATTGCTGTCATCAACTTTGCTAATGTGCTGCCACCTATTTGCAATTAATTCACCAATTAAATGGCTTGATTGCTATGTTCAACCCTGCAAATATACATATACTGGCGTATACTAAGGCAAATTGGGTGAGGCTGATCCGTTGGGTCGGTTTAGTTTCGTTTCTGGTCTCTCAGCTGGAATTTTCCTTTAATTTGGCCGCAAGGACCGTACGTATTCTGACTTTGTTTAGGTAAATAAATTAGGAAAAATGCGAAAAATATTTTGACATTATTTTGAACATTTTTTAAGGCATTTCTTTTATTTTTATTTAATTCGAAAATCCAAAAAAATTCTCGGGAAATAATTTCTAAAGTGAGAGCTTTCTGGAACTGTAGGAAGCATAGGCTGCATCTCATATAGATGCTTACCGAAATTCATGGTTGCAGTAATAGATCTCCCTTCGGAGTATGGTTGTGCCCCAAAAATGTGCCAACCCAAAAAGGACCTCTACTACGCCGTCGTGGTATAATTGCAGGAGTGACTCTACTGTAGCCGCAGCAACAACTTGTTGTTGGCGCTTCTCCGGTTGGTACTAGTCATAAGATAATAAAATCAGAATTGGTCCAATCAAAAAAGAGTTGTCCATTGCAACAAGGCGCAACAACATCTGGGAAACAAAAGGCTCCTTCCATATTATACATAATTTTTAGTGAAATCAATCACGATAAAAAGATTCAATTCAAATTTGTTTGAAGACTGGTTTGGCATGTTTTGAGGGCTATCAAGGGAAAGTTTAAATTTTGGAAAAAGTCTAATTAAACTTTTTTTGTGCAAAAAAAACTTGTGGAATAAAATATATATCCTGGCCGTACCCGAACATGTTTTATAGGTCATAAATTTCATTCATATGCAAGCTTATGGTAACTTATGTGAGGTAAGCTTCCTCGAATACACTTTAAACACCAAGTCCGCAATCTTTTGGTCTTAAATAGTTTTTACTCTTTTCAAGAATTTTTAAAATTTAGATTTACTTACTTTTCATTTTACTATTATTACCTTACCTTAGAATGCCATTTTCTGTGTATGTAATTAATCAACTATATCTATACAATTGTACGGAACTTATTTTTATTTTCACTATTAACATTGTTATTACAATAATTATTTTTCTGACATCAGCATTTCTATTACTGTTATATTATGCGCTATTATATGTATATTTATATTGTATTCTGGTAACAACTTTTACTTTTCGCTTATGAAAGTAATTTCAACATTTGAATTCAATTTAATTGTCACCGATTTTTAATTACTGACTTTTGTTATTCGCATTTGCCATTATTATCTTTTTTATAGTGTCTTTTACTTTATATTCTTTACTTAGATAATTAGAATTTAATTTAGGTTAGTCATTTAGTTAAGGTATTTCTGTAAGCCATATTGTAATTTTTTTCGTTTTCTTGTATGTCACATCCCCTATGCTGTGTTTTTTGGTCTTTTGGGAATAAAGTTTGCTTTACTTTACTTTTTACTGTCCATTGACTAAAGTGTGAAACGTAAAAATCGCAGCAGATTTAGAACTGGATCTGTACAAAAACAAATTAGATGTGTGAAGAGGAACTTCATACATGCTTGCTCTTTAGCAAACATGGAGATTTGCATTTTTTAGAATAGAATAGCAGGCAAATCAACTAAAAACGAAAAGACAAAATTCGGAAGATTGGGCCGTGATAGTTTGGTACCAAATTCTAAAAGACCTGTTTAGGACGTGGGTAAGGAGACTATAATAGCTAAAATTGATATTACTTAACCTCACTTTTTACCTAATAGAGCACAACAAGAGTAACTTACACATCAGATGTGTTTCAAGGTTAGTATGGTGCTTCAAATGAAACTAGAACTAATACCGCAACAGATTGTTTGTTGTTTGGTCCAACTAGAAAGTGGCAACTTACCGTTGCGGATCACACTAAATTCTTGGGCGTATGGGTTGATCGGTCTCTGAGTTGGAAAACCCATTGTGAGAGCCTACTACCCAAAATCAACTCTTTATGTTTTCTTTTTCGAAATTTAAAGTCTATCTTGACGCGACAACAGATGTTTGGGATGTACTACGCCTATGTTTTTAGTAGGCTATCTTATGGTATCATTTTTTGGGGAAACTCAACCATGGCTAAGGATGTTTTCATTGGCCAGAAACGTATTATCCGTTGCCTGACCGACCTAAAGAATTCAGTCTTGCAGACCGGCGTGTATTAATCACAAATTACTTACTTTGCCTTGTATCTTTATCTTTGAGCTCGATCTCTACACTTTTGACAATTACACCAACTTTCAACTAAATAAAGATAAACACGAATACAATACCAGACGCCCCAGCGATATAGCTACTCCTAGGTCTAGGCTAACTTTATTTCAGCAATCCCCACAGGTTCTTGCAATTAAGGTTTTCAATAGGCTACCGAAGCACTGGAAAACTTTAACTCGTTCGCGATTTAAACACAACGTTTTTGAGTTGCTGGTGACGAACGGCTTTTATTCCTTACATGAATTTTTTAATTTCAGAATTGTACAATATTAATAGATTATAAAATTTTCTATTTATTTACTTTTATGTTTACTATGGTTTTGTTATTATCGTTATTATTTATTGTTTAATTCTTTTGTCAGCAGGATCATTGTTTTTATTTTTATTTTATTTTTATTTTTATTGAGATTGTACTTCTCCTTCTGTTTGACTGTTCCAATATCATTTTTGTATAATTTGATCATTCTGGAATAAATAAATTACTTACTTACTTACTTACTTTTTCCTTACAAAAGAGTTGAGAAATTTGAAGGGAGTTGACAATAGAACAGCTTAAACTTAGTCAAATATAAATTGCTCCAAGAGCATTTTAAAGGATTTGAGCAAACTATGCTGCGCTTGTAAGTTTTACCTTAAGAAGTGGCCAATGAATTTCTCAATATTCAACTAGTAATATCTCCAAAACCACTCAACTTTTCAGAATATCTTTTTAGATTATTTGATGGAGTATTTTATGGATTTTTTCTCGGTTAGATATTTGCATTGAAATACGAAAACGTATATCTATGTAGACGTAATTATAAATGTTACTACTATTTAATTTCCAGATTAAGATGGCGATCAAGTAATACTTTCAAACCTATAGCGCAAACTGCATTTTTTCTTTCTTTACTATAATATTGCATTTATGATAATTTCAAGGCCGAACAGATACGTCCATTAGCGGTAAAATTAGTGGAACTTGTATCCTACTATTATCGGTACCGAGACTGACTACTGATGGGCCAAATTTTGCGATAAAGAAAGCTGAATGTAATTTTTTGGGTAAACCATGCTGGCAAACGACTGGGGACTTGTGATGTCCCAAAACTCTTTGTAACAGCATATCCTTTCCTACATTTAACATCTAAACTAGTTTTCGGTGGAGCTTAAACTGGAACTGGGGTTTCTTAATGACTGCTTTACTACTACTGAAGATGGCGACTTAGTTGCCGAAATACGGATCTAGTGCTTATAGTATTAGGTGTTGGAGACAATTTTAGAGAAGATTTATCGTTTTGAGTGCACAAGTACTTAACCCAATCAATCAATCTTTGTTAGTATTAATGTGTAGTTTGCTTTAAAAGTAATGTCCTTCTATTAAGTTGGAAAGTGCAATATAACGGCTGATACAAAAGTGATCTTTGACATTTAGACGACATTTGTTCTAGAGCGCCATGACTTCATTAGTATTCTCCAATCAAAAATCGTGATAAGTTGTAGGGAACATGGTTCTTAAGCATTCCTTACCCGAAAACGACGGAGAGACATTTCTTCTCAAACAGGGCATACATGTTCCATGTAATCACACAATATAGATACATGTGCAGTCTGTTTCTAAAGTAATGCCCATTCCATACTTCCTCCTGATGCAGAACTGCGTCATAATGTCACTAGCAAGATTTTTGCTGATGAATTCAGACTAAGTTTATTGAAACAAAACAATTTCTTAGCAGCAATTTGGGTTGTTCTGGTCTTCTACAAAAATTGGGAAATGCGATAAATTTTGAACCAATTCCCTAAATACTGTAAAGTCTTCACCTTAAGAATTGGTGGGGATGATGGAAAATTGTCTTCTTTTTATTAAAATAATAAAACTGCACCCACATTTCAGTATTTCTTGTTAAATTGGTTTGCAAGTTAACAATAAAGACTGCACAAGAAAAAATCTCGACAGCAGCCAAGTGTACATACATACATACATTGCATCTTGCGAAAATTTAAAGGTGAGATAAAGTTGGAAGTATTCAAAACTTCAGTTCCACTTTACAACAACCACCGAAAATCGCAGATTCAACTTTTTGGATTTTTGTTTGCCCTACGCATATTTCGGCTTTTCCAAACTTATACCTTTCAATCTTTCATTTCGTTTACAATTTACCTCCACCTACCCTACATCGACGTTAAAATCTTGATTCCCCCTATCACGACGCACATAGCTCGATCCGAGCGCCCCCTTTTCGAGCGCGCTGTTTGCGGAGCGCAAACGAATCATGGCGCGTCATATAGACGGCATAACGGCCCGTCATCATCAAATCACAAATTCAAATTTCGCATACAGGCTCTCCAACGCTACTTCCGAGGTCCGATTTCACGGTGAAGTTGGCACTTCGGCGTGCGGAACCGTTTAATGCGCATTATATGTGATAATTAAATGCAAATTGCAGCTCATCTAAGCGGCCGTGCGCCCGAAAACAGCGCACTCTTGATGAAGCGTAATTAAATTACTCGGCTAACAATGAACGTTCGCCGTTTCGCTACTTCCCTCTCCCGTTTGGCGCCCTACCGATGCGGCGCGGCGGCGGATGCGATAGTGGGGATTGTAAGTCTAGTGCTCTTTGGTGGTGGTGATTGATCGTAAATGTACCATTTTCTTTGTATTACATGTGTATTTGGTGTTGGTGTGTGGTGTCTTGTGGTTTCATAACTTGTTTTTATTTTCAGAAATCAATAAAATCACTTTTGATTTGAAGAATTTTAACATTACCAAAATTGAAAGCAGTTTCTTCTGGTGAAGCATCATTCCCAGTTGGCTAATTTTATACTTACGCTACAACCAAACTTCTTTTTATATACGATCTCATGTCTTCACACCAGTCTTCTCCTAAAGTGAACCACACCTTTTCAATAAATGCAGATGAAGATTAGCATTCCCTATCCCCTGGCAATAGGTATGTCTGCTCATTTATTTTTGTTCTGTTCTACACAGATAAGGGAGCTTAAAAAGACAAATGGTGGAAAGTAAATTCAAAACGTAGTCTCAAAAGTTGGTTGAGATAAAGAACATTAGCCAATACTCCAGAAAACGTTAAAATTAAGCATCAACCCGAAATCAGAAAGAAGAAGAAGGAATAGAATGCAAAAAGGCAAACAATTATCGGCAGCTCAGAAGACGAACTAGAACCAAATACTGATATACAATCTACTACTCTATGGGGGGTCTATGCTTCAATCTGATGATGTTTATGTTTTTTGAGTTGAATTGGTTTTAGAGAAGCAATTTTATAGCCAAAATAATATTTTCTTCTTGCCTTCCTCCTCTTTAAGGATTCTATTTTGTTTATGGAAGCTCCAAAACAGCTCAAGTTTGGCGATTTAAAAGGGCTAAGTGAACACACATTACATTACATAACCAGAGGTAGAGGGCCAGCCATTAAAAGCAATTCAGATCTAATATGTAGGTATATCCTGGTTTGAGAAAACTTTTCAGAACTTACAAGCCGTTACGATCCTGTAACTCGCAAATCGAATAGAAAAATATAAACAAAATTCTTCTAAGTAAGATTCATACATAGTGAAATGTAATCAACCAAAACTTTTGAATGCCACTACATCTATTGACGAATCCATCTTCTAGAATCTTCTACCAATACCTTAAAAATTCTGCTATTAGAAAAAAACATTCAAAGAAAATTCTGACCAACGAAACTGGTAACCAAATTGTGAAAGTCGAATGATTGAATGAGCCAAGTGATAATGTTTCGAGTAAAGTAGCAGTTAATAATTCTTAAGTTACAAATCAATATGCTAAACATGCAATGCTGGTTAACCAATATCTTCACCCCAATGCAATTTCTAGCAATCTGACAAAAAATTCATCCAGCCAACTTTCAAAATTATTTAAAAATCTGTAAGTAAACTTCCGAGAATATCAAATTCAAAACATAATTTTAAATCAAACAATCTGCCAACCTCACATWCATCGACTTAAATCTTTGCAGCTTATAAATGAAGCAACCACCAAAATTGTGCATTTGACCAATCATATTGGCTTCAAAAATTTGTATAAAACATTTCACAAAACATATGATATCTGGTTTGAAAGCACAAACAATGATGATTGATCAACCAATATCTTTATCTCAACGCAATTACTAGCAATTTGACAAAAAATCCATCCAGCCAACTGTCAAAATTCTTCAAAAATCTGTAAGTAAAGTTCCGAGCAGATCAAATTCAAAAGATAATTTTAAATCAAACAATCTTTCAACCTCACGTTCATCGACTCAAATCTTTCCAGCTTATCAATGAAGCAGCCACCAAAATTCTGCATTTGACCAATCACATTGGCTTCAAAAATTTGTATGAAGCATTTCACAAAATATATGATATCTCGTTTGAAAGCACAGACAATGATGATTGATGGTAAAATTTGATGATTTTAGGACAACTAGTACGACTTGTCAATAATCTTAAGAGATTGCTAATGATGGATTGGAAATTGCGCTGTTTTTTCGGGATATCTTCATAGTTGGTTGGATTTGAAAGAAACACCAGGAGAAGAAGACCAATTAGGGGAACGGAACGAATCCTGCTTGATCAAGCATGCTTAGGAAGCCAAGACGATCCAATGGAACGACTTCACAATCTAAACGAAAGAGGAGAAGCAGATTAGAAGAAGACTGTGTACACAATTGCCCCAACAAACCCCGCAAGCATGTCAGGTCTAAAAATAAAAGACATATGGCTTCCGTCAATCAAAATAACAACATAGCGTAACCATAGCGAATTCCAATTGATACTGTTACCTTTTGACCTCGCCTACTGAGAACCTCCATCCGCTTGTCAAGACGCCAACGTAGGGATTACAACGCTTTTTTTATATAAACCTGAACTCATCAACTTTTCAAATTGCGCCAAATAGAGCAGCCCAGACGGTATAGAAATAATCGAAAACAATATTAGAACTCATCAAGCACAACAAAGCGCCACACAATAGCAACTTTACGTAATACAGATAACGATCTCAGCCTCGGTTCATTTACCCCAACCCTCAAACCAGCGCCCGCTACACCTCCTCAACCTTCTACGACGGAAAATTCCCGCTGTAAATCACGCCGAGGAACGATCATCGGAATGTTTTAAAGCCCTCAGGGCGATTTTCCCGATTGCTTTCTGATATATGGAGGTTACGTGCACGTTCCGCGCTTACAAATGGACCGCATTAGTGAGTCTTCACATAGTCATATAGTTTCCGGACCGGTTTGTCGGAGGTTTCTTGTCGGAATACTGCGTGGAGGTTATAACCGGAATATTCCTACGGCTTTCTAAGGAGTTCTTTTTCAGTTTCACAATGGCAAAATTGGATAGTAAGGCGAATGGAAATTCATTTTTAAGAAGCGTCTGATGAATCGTATCGTAACGGTAATCGGAGGAAAGGTCTGCAATTGACCTCTTGGTTGTCACTGTGACGCTTAAGAATGTCTACTGCTACTGTGATCGATAATTTTAGATGATATACATATTTGGCAAACTTTTAGAGATATTTGTTGAGTTTACAGGGTGTTACAGTTATAATCAAGACAAGAGTGTGGAGACCACAACTAATTACTACTTTAAATACCATGGTGCCAGATTTTTGGCCAAAAACTAGAAGCATTCCCCCAATAATGTCGCCGTGGTGATAGGCTTTTGCAGTTGGAGAAATCTCATCAATGATCTGAAACCGCACTTGATTGGATTTATTGTAGGAAAGAATAAAAGCAAGGTAACAGTAGCAGCCTCATGGTATGGGAAACGTTTATACGCTATTTCTTGAGTTGATGCCTTTAGGTCTCTTAAATCTTTCAAAAAATGTTGTCTTTATCGTCATGGTTTTTGCAGCATTTCTATTCAAATAAAAGATCAAATTTGAGAAAACAATACAAACTCGAAGCAATTTTTTGATGGAGCATCAGCAATAGCAGCTCATTCTTTGTATCAGTAATTTTTTCCCTAAATAGTACTCCTTGTTAGTATGTATATGGATGTAACTATCCACCAGTAGGTAATATGCCAAAGAATGAATGCAATTTATTGATAAAGGTAAATTGGATCGAACATTTTTTCCCTGTCTGAAAGCTTGGCTCAAGCTCCCCACGGCTTTGCATTTCCTTGAGCAGCAATATTTTTTTATGGACAGCTAATCATCTCTACACCACTCTATCTGCTTCAATGTTCCAGATAGATTTTAAGTTGCGTAAATGCAATTTATTCCTCAATTGTAACTTATAAATCCTAATCATCCCTCAAAGCTTAGTAATAGTACGCTGAGGTAGTTCTTTAAAGACAAATGACGTCATATTCGTCCTGTTTTAAGCATAATAACCAAACATGGGCTTCAAAATATCAAACACAACTCGTCAAGTATCAGCAGATCTGGAGATATGTTGATATGAAAATTTGATATAACCATTGATAAACGTTATGATTCTTTCCTACTTGAATGACCTCCACCGATCAGACACCTTTAACTCCAGTTAGCCTGCATTTAGATTGTTTGTCTTGTGAAACATTAGCAACATATAAGTAGCTGCTAACGCAAAATATTCAAATACTAATGGAAAATCAAATATGATCTAGTAATATTGTATGTATGTTTCTCTCAAAGAGAATGGAAACATTGTTATTCATTTCTCTTCATTTAAGAAATTATCTTATCTGGAAATCTTTGGACCTAATAGAATTGCCAACCCAAACCCAAGGCCAAGACGTATTCTTGGCTTTGTATTTGGATCGATCCAATATTAAACAAGCAAATGTCAATATTGACTCCAAAAATGATATCTACATGGAATTTATTGGATTGGTAATGTGAGGATGTAATTTGAGCCATAAATTTGGTCAATTCTGCAGTGATTAAATTATGTGACGCTTTCTGCTAAAGCTGTTAGGAGCTTTTTCAGAAGTCACTGATTTATTTGCTTCTAAAGAGCCATCAAATTGCAACACAAGTCCATCAAAAGTTAAGGGCTTAATTCGTATTTTTTGTGCTAGGGATTCAAAGATTTACAAACGTTAAAAATGTTGTATTAACTTGTGTGACCAATCATTTCGTCAGATTTTTGCTTCTCCTTTTATTAATACTTCTACAATCTTCTACTTCTTCCTTAAATGTTGTAAATTCTATGAAATTCTTTCCTCGATTTGTTCTATAGCTTTAGACTATGCAAATAATTTCTCCTTTATGGCTCTCATATTTTCTGAATTTCCTTCCATTTTCTCATCAAGTTTTGACAAAATTTTCCAAAATTTATTTCGTCTGATGCGTCTATATTTGTTTAGTTCAAGTTTAATCAGAATTTTCAACATCCAATCCAAGAGCAAATAAAGAAAGCGTTTACTAAAATACCTTTCAATTTTAAATAAAAGACAATCCAATTTGAAATTCACTCTGTTTGTTACACAGAAGTTTAATCTTCCGCGAACGAGCAATAGCAACCTCCCCATTCGCAACGCTATAAATCAGGTTGCACGTCGCTAATTTAATAGAGGCGCACTTGGAGGCCAAAACTATAAATCGTATTCCGATAGATTGAAAAATTAAGTCCGCATTCAGATCGGCTCCTGTCCGATAAACCTGTCAAAACATGCCGCTTTAAAGTCCAATAATTGTCAATGACTCGTCATCAACATAATCACCACACCCCAACAGCAGGGGTTAAAACCGGCTATGGGAGTGCATGCGGTGCATTCGGGCACCCCTTTGTGTTTGTGTGCGCGTCTGTTGTGATACGAAACTGCAACTGGTATCGTTAACAAGTTACAAAATAAATATTACCGACGAAGAGGTGCAAATAGAAACATTTCATAAAGTTTAGGTTGAAGATGTTAGGGTATAATTCGGGGCTTGAATTAAGGGTAGTTTTTACGAAAATTTTTGAATACTCCGTATACTTTTTAATAGATAAACTAGATAATGGTATATAATATATGGTGGGTGTTGTGTTGACCATAACAATAGGAATTATCAAAATAATTTGATAACATGTTTTAGTATATGTATTTTTATGACCTTTATGTACTTATCTTATGTTGCTGATACTTTTTTTCCACTTCTAGGTGAATTATAACACTTTTAATTCGATTAAATCTCAATTTATTTATTTCTTTTATTTATTTATTTTATTTACTTTATTTATTTTATTCGTTTTATTTATTTTCTTTATTTTCTTTATTTTATGGAATAAATTGATCTTTATCGAATTAAAAGTGTTATAATTGACCTAGAAGTGGAAGAAACTATCAGCAATATAAGATAAGTACATAAAGGTCATAAAAATATTTTCTAAACTATTTGGAAGATTATTTAAAAAAATTAAGCATTACTGCAGCTTCTTTCTCGAAGTGTTTCTTTATGACTAGTTGGCTTCTTTTGGCCACAATTTTCCTGTTAGATATTGTTTTGAACCTAGTTTTCTTTGGAGAAACAATGGGAAAAGTGATCTATGGAAGTAAGTATTTGCATAATTTCCACTGGATAATTTAATTTTTCACATCTCCATTCTGATTCTTTCATTTTTTAACGCCTTTCAAGCTTTTTCCTTGTCTAATCTGCTGTTTACTGGTTCCTTAGTTATTTCTTTTTGGAAAAGTGCCAACCACAATTCGAGTACAAGTGCCCACATATGTATGTTATTTGACGTAAAATTTACACATAGGTATACACAATTATTTTGATGACTTTGTACAAAAAAGGTATGAAATGTACAAGAAGTTAGTTTTGCAGTAAACCTTTATGAGGCTCTTGAGAACATCTATACCTATTTAGAACAGAAGCGTAAGCACCATAAGCGTTTGAAGACATAAATTGGTGATTTTAACGACTTCTGACGACACCAAAGTCTACATTGTTCAAACAATATCGTGGTCGAAATCCAAACAGACTGGGTTTTCTATCGGTCATGCCAGCAGAGTAAGCAGAAAGGGAAGATAAATCTCTAGCAAAATGCTGTTGGTACTACGATTTTCTTGGGAGAATCGTTTAGAGATCTGCCTTAATTTCACAAATATTCGCTCGATCGCTTCGATTGGTGCCGAAGTAAAACACTAATTCACTATCACCCAAAGGACACCAAATGCTTGGATAATTGCCAATGCGTTTCGACACTATTATCAAGGCTAGAGTTTTATTATCGCCTTGATAATGACAGCATTGCTGTCGAAACGCGTTGGCATTTATCCAAGTGTTTGGTGTCCTGTGGGTGATGGTGATCTAGTGTTCTACTATTATCAAGGCTAAAGTTTTATTATCGCCTTGATGATGACAGCATTGCCGTCGAAACGCTTTGGCAATTATCCAAGTGTCTCGTGTCCTGTGGGTGATAGTGAATTAGTGTGCTTTAATCTACATAATGTCAGCAAAGATATTACAAAAGGTAGAAAAATATACAGGTCTGATTGGACGAAGCATTTTTGAATTGCAATAAAGATTTTGGCTCTTAGATTATAGAAAAATCTGAAACATAGCGATACCAATCACAAGAATTTGTGAACGCATACTTTAATAACTTTCCAAGACATTGCAAATTAGCTTGGCAATAAACGAGTAATTCTCGGTGTTTTTTGCTGCAATTGATGGTAGTCATTTTGGAAATCTTATGTAGGTGAAAAAGTGCACGGTTTCATAGGGTTTATGAAGTACTGCTTTTAGGAATAGCTTTGACATTATTGCGAAGGAAGAAAGGTTGAAAATAGTAAAATTTGATAATAGTAATAATAATAATAATAATAATAATAATAATAATAATAATAATAATAATAATAATAATAGTGTTTTATTAGTACAAAAAATTAAAAAAAAAATAAATAAACTTAAAGAGTACAGGATTTAGTTAAACAATATCAAACAAGTAATAATAATGGTACATATTGAGAAAGATTGAACTAAATGGCACAAGATCAGCGGAGTGAAAGCTCACACCATTGCTCAATAATCTCTCAATAATCTGGCATAGCAAGTTCGCACATATTTACCAAACCTACTTCCTTTATCAAACTTTGGAACTGAAAGTAGTTTGGAGATAAGTTCATACAACTTAAAATGTAATCAATAGACGAATTCTTATAAAGACTAAAGTTTATTCCTTAATGAGAAGAGCTCTTGACGTAATAAGACCAGATAAGAAAAATAATGTGATGACAAGAATGTCAAAATTTCTAATATTGGCGATAGAAAAAATTGAAGCAATGCAAACTGGAAAAACTGCACTTGAACTTGATGAATGGCGAAAGACATTGCTCGAAAAACAACTTTGTTTATAATAATGTGTTGTAAAACAGTTTTGTGGTTTAACGCTAGTGCTTGCAATTTTTTATCCATTAGAAAGAGCTAGCGAAAAGGGGTTGGTAATTGCCCAAAAGTTTGTAAAATCAAACATATATCAGGTAGATCCTTTTACTGTATCATTCATCATAATTTCCAACAACTGACTTCCTTCCTCCATACAATGATTTATTAGACTGCATTATGCGTTGTAATATATCCCGATTTACTAATCTAATAGGACAATTATTGCGATCGCTATATCGAAGAAATATGACGAGAGGGCAAATAGCCGGTCAGATTCGAAATGACAAAAGTCTTATGCATTGCCGCCCTCTCTATTCCGCCAAACCGCACAGCATTAGGCGTATTAGCTCCATACCTCTTCCCCCTGCTTTTCCAAAGCATGCGTTAAATTTTACGATTGCTCTATACGATCGTTTATGCTCGTCATCGTATAATTCATGACGGTTTGTTTAGATTAGCCCCGGTTAGTATTTAGATTCACCCCGTATTTATACAAGTTATATTAACGACAGGTGGCCATCTGTCGTCTTTTCAGTTCTATTAGATGGTGTTTACGTACCCAGTGAATACATATATGTATGTAGGTTGTGATGTTTAATTGATTTGATCTCCATGGATGATAAGCATGTATCTTGATAAGATCTTCGATAAAAACGATAGCATACATAAGAATCTGTTAGGGGATTATTATTATAGAACATTTTGTTTTTGTTGCTAAGAAATATTATGTTTCCATGACGGTTTCCTAATCTAACCAATCACCAATAAATTACTTAAATCACTTTCGTTCAAAGATCGATATTTACAAAATCGATAAATGAATAAACCCCAATAAAAGTTAGATAGAAAGGAGTCATTGTTGACAAATTTGCAGCACGTGAAAAACACACACACCAGGGATTAAACTAATCCTTTTACGGTCGATTTAAGGTTAGTAATTTGCGTCTAATTTGACGCTAAACGGTTTTTATTACGGCAGCCGCAACGTTTACAACCCAATAAAATTCGATCACTCATATACAGTTCTTAATCAAGATAGCCATCGTGACTTATTTTATTACCGAAAATAATTTTATTTTAATTGCAACACATCGATCGTAAATAAAGGTTGTTAAAATTAGCTCACCGCTGCGATTAAAACTTTAATCAAAAATAATCTCTGGTCATCGGATAATTTGTTGCCACGAGAAAGGCCCTCCTAATTAAAAAATAAATAAATTTCCATTTTTTTATTGCTATCATACAAAACACGTCCAAAAATTGTATGGTTCCAAAAATTGGCTTTTCTGTGCGCTATCAAACTAACAATACACTCACATAGTTTAAAACAAGTAGATAACTGTCACAACTTTTTTGACAGCTGTCAAATTTAAATGTATTTTTGTAGAATTATTTATTGTAACCATCACAGCACTTCTGACAGTTGTAGAGCTGTAGAATGGAAAATTTGGAAAAAATGTGTTTGTCAAAGTATTTTTAGCTATCAAATGATAAAAACCAAAAATTTGACAGTTTTCGAGTGCATTACTGGGTATTAGGGCTTGGCAAAGTATCGATACATCGTCCAGTACTCGATACCATTAGGGTAACGATCCTCGGATACCTTGGATAACGTTACGATACTACGATACTTAAGTATCGATACCTCCGATGCCTAAGTATCGATTCCTGCGATACCTAAGTATCGATACAAGTATCGATACCTACGATACCTAAGTATCGATGCCTACGATACCTGGATAAATAATTATGTAGCAAATCTACATTATATGCAATAACTGAACAATAGTACATTTTCTTAAAGTTAACATAACCTAACGTTGACCAGTTAAGGCAAGAAAACTAACTAGGTATAATATATGTACTTCTTTGAAGCTCGTGGAACTTGTAACAAATTATTTACCAAATTCTATAGGAATTCCGCTGAGATTTCAACATGAGTACTTCAAAATTTAATAGCTCTATATTAGAATATACATATGGGTCCATTTTATAACACTCATTCCCATTTTTTT
>SMLS01062348.1:0-29279 GCA_004785975.1 Popillia japonica | reverse complement strand
ATTTATAACGTTCAATTAAAACTGTTGTAATTGAAATTTATTCTCCGTGGTACACTATAACATAACACTTTGTGTGCTCTATCTTGCATATTATTTCATTAATTATATCGTCGGCATCATAGTTGTTAGTTGTTATTCAGATTAGAAAGCATGGTAATGCATACACATATGTGCGTATGGTTATATGTATTGAGAAGTACTAGTAGTAATGTTGATACGTGATAATAATAAAAATTGCATTAATATGAATATACGACTACTACAATGAGAATAGGTATTTTTTTGTACATATGAATCTATAGCGGCAAAATATACAACAATCAACTAAAGCAACAACAATATCAATATCTCCAAAAAACCTCATAATAGAAAAGTTTCTGAATGGTAACCATTCAAAATTTTATCTTGATTTATAGTAATATGCTTCCAATTCCAAAAAAAGAAAACAGAAAAATCCGATTGAATCATACCACACAATCCAATGATAAGATTACACTAACATTTTTTGCCGAGATACGTGGTTTTTGCCTCTATTTGCTCATTTTTAGTTTTTAGAAATGTTAGTTTGTGGAGAACACAACCATAAAAAATACCTTGTTTAATCTGAGGTATACATTGTGTTTTGTGTTGAAATGCTATAATACGAGTATGTTATAATATGTAAATCTAATCTTTTTGAGAAAACCAATGTCACTTATGTATGTTGCACTACGGGCATATTGGAAAAATTAAAGAAGAAAGGGAGGTTTCTCAGTCTTTTATCATTTCATATTTTAGGCATTTCATCGAACGACGAACGGTTTAGATAGTATTATAAAATTTCGAATGAAATGTCTTCAGTGCGATACACCTTAACGAAAACTAGAGAGTGTATAGGGTAACCTTGAACAGGTTCCATTCAAGTCTTATTGACCTGAAATTAATGCAGGAGGTAATTAGTAGCGTTAGGAGTTGAATATTCTCCGCGAACAAAGCAGCACACGTCTATGTACATCACGGACTTTGGTTATATCCGGTATCTAGCGGTACAGCCTGCGCTCCAGTCACTATTCCCTTTAAGATAAAACGGACATGGTGACAGGAGCGCAGGCTGTACCGCTAGATACCGGACATAACTAAAGTACGTGGGTGTACATGCGCCAGTCTATACAATGATAGAACGAGCTGCTAAGTGTAATTGCCGCTTGATATTAATATGAACTAAATTACAACAAAAAGTTTGTCTGTTATTGCTGAAAACTCCGCCTCCCATTCAGACATTTACTTTTTAATTTTATATGATAAAAGCACCAAGAAGCGTTGCAAAAATAAATATATATGGAACATTTTATAATGCGAGATAGAAAGAAAACCTTCTGACAGAAGGACACGTCAAGTTACCGTGACCTTCTGGTAGCTCCCCTAGATACCCTCGTTCCTGAAGAAGCTACTTACATTAGTCGCGAAACGCCGAGTTTTTTATTGTATATCTTTAGTATATGTATTTTTATGACCTTTTTTGCTTATCTTATTTTTCTGATATTTTCTCCACTTCTAGATCAATTACAACACTCTAATTCGAATTAAGATCAAACAACAAACTAGCAATGTCTATCAACAAAATTATCTACAGACAAAGAAGTTCAGTGATATATAGGATTATGTTTACAATATAGTGGACAATTTAAGATAATTTTGAAATGTAAATTTATAATCATAAGAATAATGATCTTTATATCAATGTATTTTTTTTTGTCAAGCTCTAACAATTCTGTTCAAGGACTAGGAAAAAACATAGCAAAAAAAACTTAGTCAAGGGCTTAATTTGATAAAATTCAGGCGTGATTAGGTGATTAAATTATTATAAATAATACTTAAATTTTCTATATCTGTTGTTCATATATTAATCTCTTTTTATAACTATTTTTTTTAATATCTTAACATTTTCAAAATCAAAATTATGTCGCAATTCGTTAGGATGTTTAGACAAAGCAGTTTCCGCGTTTATGTTATGCGTTACAGTGTATTGATGATTATAGAATCGCTTTTTTAAATACTGTCTAGTTTGCCCTACGTACAATATATCACAGTCTTTGCATTCTAATTTATATAGGACATTAGTTTGATTATCGTTTTTAATCTTAGTTTTCAAATTTGTAAATAATTGTCTCTTAGTGTTTGGTGTAAATGTAGTGTATATTTTATGTATTTGTTTTTTTATTAGTTTCTCGTAAAATCCTTCTGGATAACTATTTTTCTCTAGAATTGATCTAACTTTGCTTAAATTCTTTTTCCTAAAATCAGGATGCGCTAATTTAATAGCCTGGTCAACCAAACTTTAATTACGCTTTTTTTAAATTTGCCGAAGTGTTTGAATAGTAGTTTAGGTGTCTGTTGCTACTAGTGTCTTTTATGTATCAGTTTGATTTTATGTTCGTGGTATTATGTATTATTTTAACATTTAAGAAATTTAATTGACCTAGAAGTGGAAAAAACATCAGTGAAATAAGATTGTATATCTTGTGCATTATTTTTATTTGTACTATATATATATTACTAACCATGACACCGTCAACACCCGGAAACTCTCATTATAGAGATTCGGACAGTGGAGGCATATAAGGATGATCTTATTTAGACAAACCAGCTAATTTTTCTAAATTTTCTCCCGTTGATCTATTTCTGTTTTGAGTGAGAATGTTTTTAAATATAGAGAAGGACCTTTCTATGTCACAACTACATAAGGGAGGATGGTCCAAGTACGCAATAAACTTTTGATATTATTCTTCATTTCCAACGTCATTAAATGTTTGGGAGGATATTTGGTGCATCATATGTAAGTCTGGGTTTTTAGCAAATACAACTTTAATTACCTGCTGTAAACGATCTCGAAATTCTCCGCAAATGAGGTTCAGATTATTTTAAATTTTATCAAGTTTCGAGAGGTTTTCCTTTAACAGCAAATTTTGGTCTCGGGTTTTTGGGCTTCTGGTAAAGTAGCAAAATGCTCTTCAGTAAATCTTAATTGGGTCTGTAAAGAAAATTTAAGCAAAAGATTTTTACATTAATTATCTGGCAGAGAAGACACAACATTTTTTTATATTGTCTAAATTATTAAAATAAAAGCTGATTACTTCTGTCCATGTTCCCCATCGAAAAATTACCGGCGCGAGACGTAATGGTAGTAATGGATATAATTCTTTATAGACATTTAGCTTGAAAGGTGCTTTAAATTTTTTTTTTGCATAAACTAGTTTGTCTATGCCGGCATATTCGTCAGGAACATATTCACAAATACAGTGGAATGCCTGAGCTAAACAGGTAACACGAAGCATATTTGGAAACCATTCTTGTAGCAGCTTTCCAGTTTTTAGCATGTATATAGTACAGCGGCATCACTCGTAAAGAACAAAACATTTTCCTTGTTTATAGCGATGCAGCTGTTGGAAAGACTTTGGACAATTATTTTACTCATCTTGTTAAATTGATGGAACTTATTCTTGTAGTATTTATTAAATAGAGGGTCTACGAAATTGTAGGATGTAGAACACCAGTGAGTACATTAGTTACACATCGACTTAAAATATCTGTGATTATATAATTGTCATATACTTTTTTTATATAGACCTCATAATCCTTTTATAACAGCCTGATATATAATTTTTTCCGTAATGTCGAATCATCTGGTATATGCCGGTTTGTATATTTACCTAAAAACCCCAAAATATCGATAAACTCTTTTCTGTTTTATCTAATTAAAAACTATTCTGTAATTTCAATTTTCAAGACAAAGAAGATAAAAATCAAGAGGATCTGGTGTATTTCATTATCTTATTTTCCGGATATTGTTTTTCCACTTGTAGGTCAATTAAAACACTAAGCGCGAAAGTTATATTGAATTAATGATCAAATTTATTCCAGAACCTTTACACTTTATTAGATTTTCGTTACTATTTCTTCAGCATAATAAAATTGAGATTTAATTTGTGAATTAATTTTTTGTCAAGGTCTAACAATTCTGTTCACACATGACAAAAAAAAGCAGTCAAAAGCTTAATTTGATAAAATTCAGGCGTGACTAGGTGATTTTTTTTTATAATAATTTAATCAAAAAATACATTGATATAAGGATCATTATTCTTACGATTATAAAATTACATTTAAGGTATCTTAAATTGTCTACGATATTGTAAACATGATATATACAGGCTGTCCGCGATATACAAAGCATCCTTTTAAGGGATGATAGCTACAAAGATTTAGAAACAAAAACATATAATACACCTTGGGTCTATCTGTAAGCGTAAACGAAAAAAAAATTATTTCTAAAAAACCTTATTTGGTCAAACTGTACAAGAAAACTCATCCATATTGCTTCTTAAATAACCAAAAAACCATATCAAAAATTTAGGGTTGAAAATAACTGAAAACAACGATGAAAACGAATTATTTCATACTTTGAAATTGAAGCGTGGTGTCATTTGTCTTCCACCATACTGTACACATGCCGTTAGAAGGGCAGATGCAAGCCAAGCATCATCTGTTTATACGACCTTGAACTTGTATCGTACGAAGTCAATAGCCAAGCGTTTTAAAATAAAGGTACCTTTGCGTTTTTTTTAAATAATGTTATGACAATAAAATCGATGTTATGTTGAAGTTAGAGTGAAAAGGGCGTATTTAATAGTAGCCTCCGATCGGTAAATGAAAATTTAAGTTGAGGGAAAGTCGCATTGAATGAAATCAATGTAATTACTGCAATTATGTTATGGCGCTTTAAGCTCTTTCGTAAAGGCTACTACAAATTTTATTTCTTTTCTTTTATTTGTGATAAATTGGTGGTTTTAAAAACGACCTTTTTGAGAGACAGGAGTAAATGTATTACAGGAAAGGCTCGATGTGCTGCCCATTTTCAAGAACACACGCCTGTAATCGTCGTAAATCTTGCACTAATCAGCTGCCGGTGTACAGTATGCCTCGAAGTTTGTGACATGAGAAATATTTTTTTTCTCGTTTACGCTTACAGATAGACCCAAGGTGTATTATATGTTTTTGTTTCTAAATCGTTGTAGCTATCATCCCTTAAAAGCATGCTTTGTATTTCGCGGACACCCTGTATATATCACTGAATTGGCATAGCTAGATGTTTGTTAATTGACAAAAATTAAATGTCAATTATTATTATTATATTTATTATTATTGAAGAAGTAGTAACGAAAACCTAATAAAGTGTAAAGGTTCTGGAATATATTTGATCTTTAATCCAATTATAGTGTTTTAATTCACCTACAAGTGGAAAACAATATCAGGAAACTTATATACTTACTTAATATTATATACATAATTATAATATATTTCATTATAGAATTACAAGCAGATAGAACTACGTTTAATATTGCTGCCTTCTTTAAAGCAACGATAGTAGATATTTTGAGCAATGTATTTACGTTTTCAGTTCAAAGTAATTTACATTTGCAGTTCCTCGTATTCGTAATTTGTTTCGAAAACAAAAGGGGATGTCTTTACGGAACCTGAAAATGTACTGTTATTTGGAGTTTCCAATCTTTCAAAGGCGGTAAATGTTTCGTACTAGATTGAAACATGACTGAGTTGCTAAATTAAATATGTATGTATGTATGTACATACTTACATATATGTATATCTCACCACAACACTTTCAGAACATTACAACTACATATACACCTTTGTAATTTATTCTTTTAAAAGAGCTGAAAATAGTTTACCACGTACTGTATTTTACAATTACTATGCAAAAATCTCTTAGATATAAATGAGATTAATTTACTTTTCTCTAGATGCTTTATTTTGACCGTATTTAATAAGATACTTTTCTAGTTTATAATAATTAAACCTAAAATACTGTTACTGCTTTCAATTAGATATGCTTGTTACTAAACTCTGTGCTTACTAATTAAGAAGCTGTTCCACTTTCGTTCAATATTGTATTTTGCGTAAGTTATCTTTTCGCCACTCTACTAACGTAATAGAAATACGAAAGTATTTAGATTATGATAAATATAAATAAATTATAATGTATTACATAATCCAATTATTGCATTTTATTGAACTATTAAAGCAGCACATTACCACTATTAACAAATTCACTGTAAATAAATATGGCAAGGACCACTTGACTTAATTGTTCAGATAGGTACTGCAAACAGTAAGGTTTTTAGTTTATTGTTCACACCTTCTATCACTCTCCGTTTGATTTACACCAACCAACGTTTCGGTTTGCTATAAATAGATGGTTTTATATTTCTTTAATTATTTCTAGGATAGATGTCGCTTAAGCTCCAAACAAGTGAGCGAAAGTGTAATAATGGTACTGCAAACTGTCTGTGACATAGCCAAGCACTTCTAGGAACATTACCAAATGAAAGAATGGCAACCACAAATCAATATTGTTCTTCGAAAACTTAATCTAAATTTTAGGGTGTTAATTTAATTTGGTGATTCTACCTCCTCCACACATTAAGTTAGGATTGATTAAACAGTTTCTTACAGCACTAGAAAACGTTGCCCTGCTTTGCTTGCTTTAAGGAATGAAGTTTCTAAAGCTGTTTTATATGAAAGTTTGTGAAGAGAATACGTGTTGATCTACAAATTAGAAAACTTAAACTGGGGATTTTGCACATACCATAAATTATGTCGTCCTAGAAGAGTGAACTTCTTTTAAAAACTTTGCAAACATTTTGTGGGAAATCAAAAGAGCGAAAACTACCAAAATATCGTGCTACCAAATTTCCTAGAAAGCTATAAAAGTTTAGGATACCGACTCTTCAAAGTTTGTTTTTAATTCGTTGCACTCGCATGGCTTTCTAGCTTGAAAGCTAATTTAGGAATAATGATAAACAAGGAAAATATGTGATCAAGACATTGCAAACATACTTTTACAATTTACACATACAAACAGAACTTTAAATCTAATCCTACTTAAAAAGAAATCTTCTTGAAGAGATCCTTTTGCCCGGAACTCAGTGGTGTATGTGCCACTATTACTATCACGGGGCTTCAAGGACCCCTTATCCACTGTTGTATATTCTACATTTCTTTAGTTTCCTGTGTGGCTTATTGTGACATTATACTTCGCTGATAATTGTATCAATTTATAAAAGAAATATTCAGAATAAAATAAAATAAAAAAACATATATGTATACATATAGTATAGTACATAAGTACATATTTCTTTCTTAAAAAAGCACGATTTTCTTCAATACACCCAGTGTTTATGATTGTAAAGGAAATGTGTAATATTGCGGTCTGGAATTCTCTAAGGTAGGTATATTGTGTCAATAGAAGGTTGGACTGGGCGTGGGTCTGGCAAAGTATACAATAACTTGTCGTTGTACTATGTCGTTTATAGATTCGACAATATAAAATTATAGATTGTCACCAAGGGAGAATACCCATGTATGCTACTTAATTAATCTAAAAACATCGAATTGTGAATATATGTATGTATGTACATACATTGCACGGTAATTGTTGTAATATCGTGTGCCAATAAATGTGTCAAATTAACTTCATTCTGTATATTTATGTTATTCATTTTTAATTACAAAATATTCCTAAGTATACTATTAGAAAAGAGACCGTTTTCCGGTGCCTGTAACTTGGGACCTGCTAAAAAGCCTCACTTTATTAACCCTGGAATGCTATCCATTATTTTTTGACGTGAATGGTACCCTGGGATACACCTGCACCCCCAATAATAAATGTGCGAACTAGACATATGATTTTTATATTCAAAACAATCATAAAGAGAGCGAATTTTTAACATATTTTAACTATGAAAAATTGAATAAAAAACTTTAGAACAAAGAAAGAGCTTGGATTTTCTGTCCCTCGACCTTTCACAGGATGCTAATGGTTCGGTTTTACTGGTAGCAACTTTTTCGGAGGTCACCTATTGGAAACGACAAATAGTTTCATGTTGGTACTCAAGTGCTTTCAGAAACGAACGTCTGTTTTTTTATTACTTTTTTCGTTGGTGCATCTGAGCCTGCCGGAAGTATCATAGAATTCACTCCTACAATATTTAGCAAGTTGTCGACAAGACACAATGGCCAGTGACTCGTTTTTCTGCAACAGGAGTATGTATGACACAACTAATCAAGGGTGTCAATAGCGCCTTTGGTTTGATTGTAGGATTCAATCATTTCAGGTAAAGTAGTTGAGTGGGGATAATCACCTTTCTCATGCATCGTGGAAAGTAGCAGAACAATCTTCTTTTTATTTTTGGGTTGAAGGAAAAAAGCGTTAGTGTATCACTGAACGCAAACATTTTGTCTTAGCGTTACCACCGAAGTTATATTCTTTTCTAGTAAGAATTTTGATGTACTAACAGATGTGAACCGTTTGTCCATGGTTGGATTTCTATTTATATTCTGGAATGAAGACGATAACTTATCACACTAATATTGAGTTGCTGGAATATCGTTTGGAGTTGATCCTTTCCCTGTGTAAACCCCTGCATCGACAAAATAAAATGTCTGCGTCACAGGACATATTTTACATTGTCACATACAGTTTACATGGTATGTAGGTACATTTTAAAGACACGCCCCGCCCTCTAAAACTCACCAGTTGCTTATCAATGGTTGTGTACTTTGAAGACACATATAACTATTGCATCTTCTTCAAAGATCTCTCGAATACTTCTCTAAATGCAGCTAGTCTATCAGTTTGTTTCCTGAAGGGTCTTGTTTCTTTGTTGGCAAAGCGATGACAGTTGATTAGATATCTAAAACGAACTTCACACATCGTTGCACGAAATATAGAAATTCCTGAGCCTTTATCAAAAAGTTCTTTTCTGAACACTCCGTGCATGTTCATCACACCAGTAGAGCAAGCCAAATAAAGCTTTAAATTCAATTGGATTGATGTTTCGAATGTATTATATTACGGTCTAACACTTGTCACAGCATTTTCAACTGCATCATTTTCTGTAAGCCTGTCACTTTTATATTTCAGTCTTTGCCTTGCCATTTCTTGGTTGGTATGTTGAGTTATACAGTCGAAGTTTTCCTTTGTGAAACATGCTTCTAATCCTGAAATTATATTTTTAGTCTCATTTTTGTTTCCTGGTAAATCCACAAATAAATTTCTTTGAGGGAATCTGTGCAGTTTTCTTTTTTCCACTTCATCGAAAGCAATTTTTGCCTTGTAACTTAATTGCAACTTGTTCTCAGTTTGTTTCCTTCACCTGGCTCTTCTTGAAGTAAAGAATCAGAATTCGAATATGAATCGAATGACTCTGCAGCAGCTTGATCGATTGATGAATACGGATTTTGTAATTGTTCATCTTCAATTTTATTCGCCATCTTCCTTCTCTGATTCAGAGTCAAAAAGAATTCTCAGAGCTGCTGCAACATCTTCCTCCTTAGATAAGTTGAAGACTTTCTATGAACTCATGGTTTCCTAAAGAAAAAATAAAAATGAAATATAAGTCTACTATAAACACAAGAGTGGAAACCTGAAATAATAAATGAAACGTTGCTACATACCTTTTGAAAAAATATTAAGAATAGCACAATTGCTACCCTTTTATACGTATTACACATTTAACCATTTATACCACATTTAACGTAATAGTAAACAGTAGTTAGGTAACACCTATTTGTTTCGTATAAATCTATTCTCATGATGAAATTTTTAAACAGGAAAGCATCAAGTGGTATTTTATGGCCATTAGTGCAAGGTAGTTGGACACGATAAAATGATATCATTTACTAATGTCCCTCTGTTACAAATTAGTTATTAAAAGAATGTGATACTATAATATTAAGTAAGTTTTATACTAGTATGAAAAGATGTTCTTAGAAGTTAATGAAATCCTAAAACTTTAAGACCAGCATATGTGAAGTCATTACTGACAAGTAGTTACATAAGTTAGATTAATACATACAGTTTAACATTGAAGTGTTACATGTATAGAGTAGTAATGTTTAATAGTTAGTCACTTCGATTTCTAATTATTATAATTGATTACTAATTCAATAGTTAAAAGGAATCCAGGAAATGTGAATGAATGACTTATGTGAGTGTATATTGTATATTTATATAGAAATTTGTGGAACATCATAAGAAAAATATTTCATTTTCATAATATGCATAGTTCAAAGGTAATCTTTTTGTATTGTAATGCTTTCCTTCTGTTTTAGGTAAGATGTTACATATTATCTGCGTTTGCGGTAGTGCGGTTTTGCCTCGTCTTGGGATATATTGTAAGTAATTATTGTTAAAAATTATGATAGTATCCTAGTCTATTAAACATTAAATGCGTATATGCTGTACAGTGTTTATTACTGAAAGTATAAATGCTGAGCTTTTTAAAATAAAAAATTTATGGTTATTGAGAATTGTCCACAATTAAGACTTCTTTCCAATTCTTTTTCTTTTGTAGCAGAATTATGGTATTTTCAACTAGGAAACTTTTCCGCGCCGATATTATTTTTCTGCTGATTAAGCACCGCCTTTTCTTAGCCAGGGCATTTTAGCATCGGCAGACTTAGTGTCAGAATATTTCAGTAAATTTCTTATTGTATAAGAGTAGGATAGGTCCGAAAATAAAATATCCTGGGGCTGAATCGATTGTTGCTGTCACATTGCTGCCTTGATAAAATTTCCTCCTTTTTTGTTCGCCGTTAGGAAGGCTGTACACGATTCATTGGGGATCCACAAAGAATTTATATTAATTCTTACTAATTCGTCGAATTTCAATATTCTTGGTGGAAGTATATGTATGGTGGGAAAAGAATCTAGTTCAGTGCTTGCGAAGTCTTTAACATTCAAGCTTGGTCCATCTTGTGTTTTTGTTTTTAATAATTTTATTTTATGGCTTACATGATTTTGAGTAGTCTTCAGTTTTTTTTTAATTTGTATTTAACACTTAATACAATAAGTTAATTCTACTAGATAATTTATAAATTTTATTTTGCAGTCAAGCTTAGCATCTAGCTCTTCATTTCTTCTTTGTGCGACGATAACTATGTATTTCCGAAAGCCTTACCCCAACTGACGTTTGCTTTTTGTAATGCGTATAGATGGGTGGTGATTTGAACAAGGTAGATAAGCTGGTTCAAAAAAATCAGATACGTAAAACGCGGTGAACAATGACCAACAGCATGTCTTTGCTGACATATCCAGTTATTCGGAAAATGACGCCGAAATTACATATTGTGCATTTAACCTTGTGCAAATCTTCAAAGAATTCAAAAAAGACATCCTACCCAGATGTACAGATGTCTTGTTGATTTGCTTGCATATAGATTATGGAACGCCCTAACATGTGGTGTACATGGGTTATGATCATTGTTTATAGCGTCCCCAGTCAAACGCGCTTCATTAGATCATATTGCAAGGGAAATAACAGTTGAATACTAATTGACGAACTACGTATATTACAGCTTCTTCATCTTAAGCATTCACTTCCCTTTTTCGAAGTACAGTTATGTTCTTAAAATCTACAAATGTATTGAATACCGTGTGGACTAGTTTATCTCTATTTGGATATCTTCTGGTGATAATCTCAAATGGTTTGTTTGGTGTTCCGATACTCATACACAAACATAATATCTAGATATTCCTCAATGATGAGTAAATGCCTTTTTTATTTAACACTACCACCAGTCAAGAGAATACACAAGCTGGCACAAATAATAATTACACAGAACAACAAATTTTCATTTTTTAATTTTTCCTTATGAATTATATACAAACTTATTTTGTTTTACATTCCTAATAATTATTAAAAAACAAGTTTTTTCTATCACGTCTGGTAATGAAATTCATATTGATCATACAATACTAACACTAACTAACGATATGCTATTGTGGGACGTATTTAGAAAGTATTTCTTTTCACTTTTCTTTTATATTGGGATGAAGAACATTCCGAAATTAAAGTCCAACAGTAGTCAGCAAGCATCTCGCTATTCCACTTGCTCTGATAGCGTTTTCTAATAGTGGATGAAATCTTTCCCCATGCTCGTTACTAACATCGCCAAGATTCGGGGGAAAGAAGTTCAGGTGCGAATGCAGGAAATGAATTTTAAGACTCATATTACAGCTTAATGTATAGTAACTTCTAACAAGTTCACTAACAATTCCCTCGTAATCTTCAGATTTTTTATTTCCTAAGAAATTCTTTGTCACACTTTTAATAATAATATGTAATAATAATAATAATAATAATAAAAATAATAATAAGCAGTCTATTCTAAATCGCTCAAGAGGACCTTAAATTCTCGATCCTGTTGTAACAGTTTAATCTGGAAAATCCCCTCTTTAAGTTTTGCCGCAGATATATTAGGAAATTTTCGTTTAAGGTATCGAAATCCTGGTCCCTCTTTGACCAATGCTTTGATGAAATTTTCATCAGACTTAATTTTTTGTGTAATGGCGGTAAAAGTATTTTATGAGGCATCGTGCACAGACATTGTGAGGGGTCCACAACTTGTCTGGATTTGTAATTTTTAATTTAAAATAAAGGATATACGATTTTTTTAGTAAAGATGTAATATTTCGTCTATGCTGTTGAACGGTAAATTCTCCAGATACATAAACTGTTAGGATTGTATATGGGATATTGCCAATTCAAATAACGTTTAACTGATGTTACTACCATGTTGAGTCAATTTGAGTCGAATAACCTGTCAGTAGGGTCTTATATTAACTCACATATGCACAGATCTATTAATTCCTTGATTTGATTGGTTCTAGAGAAAAAAAGGGACTGGTTTAACGACTATGACGTACAAATTAAGCCCAAACATGTTAAATCCTATTCAGACATGCCCGTTAGCATTATAATAACTTGATAGTTTCTTTTAACTTACCAATAAAAAAATATCTTTAGACATATACTTAGTACATTTAATACATATGTATATGTATGTATAAAAAAACATAAATATCTCAGAAACCTGACGTGATAGCCAATTTTTGAAAATATTTTCAGAATTACAATGAAAAAGTCCATTACGTACATCTATCAGAGTGTAAGAAAAAAAACCTGTTGACCAGTATTATTGTTATAAATATATAAGAACAGTCGTGTTGAGGTATCATCTGCCAAATTTTGCCCTAGAGGTCGCAGAATGCACAGTGTATACATACATACATACATACATATGTATATGATTCATAAAAGTTGTCAGTATGTTTACTTCCTGTGGACATAAATATAATTAAGTTCGCTGAGGTGTACATCCATTTTAGAAAAAGAGACTCCTACGTAGGAAATGTAAATTGAAGGAACCTGTTTTATTATTGTTGTGAGATTAGTACAAGACAAGGTAAACAAATATGAAAATTATAATGCACAAATAAAATCGCCAACAACAACAACCCATCAATATTTTTGTACACATCCTGGAATTATATAAAAAAGATGATCAAATGTCTACACATGTATGTACGTATGTATGTATATACAATACTATTTTAACGGTCAGAATAAACGTCGTTAAAGACGTTAAGATGTATAATTTACATATAATAAAACATAAACTTAAAATAATTTAGTTATATACACTTTTAAATTTTAATAGAAGATTATATCAGTCCTATAATCTTGTATGTTTGAATAGCAGCTTGTATTTGCAAAATACTGATTTTACGATATAAAGATTAGGAGCTTTTTTCTAACAATGATAACAGTACTTTTACAGGTATGTATTTAAAATAACGTTGCATCATAAAAGATTAAAACCATTTAATTGTCTAGAGAAATATCAAAATCTTGTCAATAAAATAATCAATTTATGTCATCAAGTTATCTAACAATTTGCAATTTATTTAAATGGGGAATGTTATTCATTTTATATTAAAGAAATGGTGGGTAATTAAAAGTATATGTTGTTGCTTGGAATTAAAAACCACAAAATTTGCATTTATTTATTAACTGGCTGTACCAGGCGGCCAGTTCAGAATGCAAAGTGCTGTATCTCGGAAACTATTCGTCCGGGAGACTTGCGGAAGAAAAACATATTACTAAGATGGTCAAAAGAAGACAGTGGAGAATATTGTCAGATTTTCAAAATGGTCGCCAGGGGGCGTAATCGCCAGCTTACACTTTTAAAGTGATTTTTCACTGAAATCCACCCAGTAAATGCTACCAGAAAATATGTGTCTTTTAAAGGTAAACTTTAATCCAGTAATTTTTGTTTAAGACTTTTTAATGTATCTATTAAAATAAAGTGGTGGGAGGTAATTCGATGGTTTTCTAAATAAACAGTTGTAACTCGTAAACAACTGAAAGGATTTTAACGAACTTGGTCTCGTTGGAGAAAGCATTTATTGTTCCATCAAACGCATCTATGATATGTCTAATTCTTAATGATGTCGTTAGAGCGCGCTTTATGATATAATAACAGAAAATTGCAAAACTCTAAAAAATGAAATGCAATTATATGCTTTTATTCTCATAAAAGTACTATCTCGATGTCTTATTCGTAGCTTGAAATATCGAAGAAAGAAAATTTAGTTACATGTATATAATTAAAAAAAACTGGTATTTAGGTATTGTTGGTTAGTTGTCTTTTTTCAAGAATCAATGATGAAATTTCATAATTTAATAAATTTTAAATAATAATAGTATATTATACTATAAGGGAGAGAAATGCGTTATTTTGGCAGAGGTGCAATTTGACTTTTTGCAATTTTGCTACAATGCACCGAGGACAAAATAGTATCTCTCTCGAATGGTATATACTATTTTTTCCACGGGCGCATTAATTTAAAAACACATATTTTGTCATCATGATGTAAGTAGCACCAGAATTATTGTATTCGGATTTGAGCATTTATTTAGCAGTCGTTGAGTTATTGTCACTACAAAATAAACACAAACGTTCTCCATAATGTAAACTCCCTTGGGAGTATTATACTCCCTTGGGAATAATCGACTACTTCTGTTTCAATTTTGATGTCATAGAAACTGATTTCTACTCCCGACCGTGAAAAAAAGTGTTTTTAGTTCAAAAAAAATAAACAAAATCTACAGGAGCACAATAAGAAAAAAGGACCAACTTTGAAATAAAACTAATGCGTCTTTCATTGTTCGAACTGTCTTGCATTATACTCAATGCATAGGGGTCGCCCATCCATGGATATTACAGCAGCTTCAATTTCTGCTCTTGACGGGCTACGAATAACCTCTTGTATTCGTATTTTAATTTCGTCCCTGGCTGTTGGTGGAATTTGGTAAACAATATCTTTTAACCGACCCCATAAATAGAAGGCAAGCAAGGCAGATTTAAATATGCTCACGCATTTCTTCAGAAATGTGCTAAGCAAGAGTGTAGTTCCAAAAACACATTTTGCGGTAATTGCAACGGCACATCTCTTACTATAATAGGCAATTGGTTTATCAGAAAATCAAGAAATACGGCATGATTTAGTGGTTGATCAAAGAAATAGGGGCTTCCGCCCACGATGCCACACCACATATGGAGACTGCAATGGCTTTGATCTTGGACCTCGCGCAATAGGCCATTTGTAGTCTGTTAAATGCAGAAATTAAAGCTGCTGTAACGTCCACGCATAAGCGGCCCCAGCAATGCATTGGGTGTAACACAAGACAGTTCAAAGACTGAAGGATGCTTTAGTTTTATTTCAAAATCGGTCTTTTTTGCTTATTGTGTATGTATTATTGCATTTAATTTTTTATATCATAGGTAAGATGCGTTTAATGGACCAATAAATGCTTTTTCCAACGAGATCAAGTTCGTTAGAATCCGTTTAGTCGTTTACGAATTACAGCTGTTCATTTAGAATACATCGAATTACTCTCCACTACTTTATTTTAATAAATATGTCAAAACGTATTAAACAAAAATTACTCGAGTAAAGCTTTAGGCATACACTTTTTGGTAACATTTACTGGGTGGATTTCAGTGAAATATCACTTTAAGTTTACGACGGCGATTACGCCCCCTGTCGACTATCTTGGAAATCTAATGTGTGTGTGTTTGACGGTATTCTTTTGACCACTTTAGTAATATTTTTTTTTTACAACAGCACTATGCATTCTTAGCTAACCACCCGATACCTACATTCATCACAATATGGAAAATAACCGCGAAATTTATAAGTAGTACAAATATTTTTACTAAAATATCTACTAATCTACAAATAACCCTTGTTAAATGTATCGGGATAAGTTGATGTATCCGCATCAAACATAGATTGAATCACATTTTTATCTGTTGTTATCAGCCGGATATTAGAGAAATAGCAAAAAAAACCAGTAGCAGTAAAGCTTCAATTTAGTCTAGAAATTTTGGAATATCTAGTAGAGCAAGTCATATTTTTAATGCTTTCTTTTTCCCAAAGGGTCTGCAAAAATTTCTTTAGTTTATAGATTCAAAACATAAGTATATGAAATAATTTTAGATCAACGGAGAGTTTAAAACCCGAGAGTTCTCCGATTCAACATTGCATCCACCCAATCTACTAAAACTATCTAGATTACATTTGTACACACACTCCAAGAGAATCAATTACCTACATCGACGGACCACCCCAGGAAGAAGTAGTACTAGAGACAAAGTACTCCACGAGGAGGAGGGATAAACAACGATTGGATTCAACAAGAAGGAAATGAGGAACATGAATATATCTTTATTATATACTTCCTGCAGTAATCATTGGCATACTAATCTTATGAGTTTATTTAAATTTTTAAGTTTCATGTATAATATACAGGTGGTAATTGGATGCAATTCCTTTTACGGTAAATTTTATACATTTTCAACAATTATGCGTTTGGTTCTATTTATTAAAGTGTAGCTAATACTGGCATATCTGATTACAATATAACAACTTTTTAAATTAATTTTCGTTGATGGACAATATTTCAATTTTCCGACTTTTGTTTCTTTAATTAAAAAAAAATCGAATTAAAGAAATTATTGTACACGTACGAGAGGCAACGTCTGAGCGGTTAGTTTAGTATAGTAAGTATTAAAACATTTTCACCGGTTGTTAATACTATCTTGAAATTAAGTAAGCAAGTAAATATTTGGCACGTGTAATGATTTTACGTGCGATCCACTCAAGTATTACAGAACAAGGTTACACGCAATACAAGCCCGATATTCTAATAAAGGAAGTAATAAAATAAACAATGAGAAGACAACGATGTTGAAAGGAAAATTAACTAACGCAAAAAAGATGATTTAAAAATTTAACGTCATAAACAAACATTGTTTTAATGATTAGCATCTATAGAATTCAAGAACAAATCGGTTCACACGTCCGAAAATGCCTCCTTGGGAGAACAACAATCACTATAGGAGAAACAGCGCTTAAGCACGACATACAATTACTTTTGACCTTATGAACTAACCAACCAAAGAGTCAATTAAATTAAAAAACAATCGATAAGTGATTTATGGTGCGGATACCTAGCCCATTTACTATAAGAATCGAGACATATATTTCCACACACATACGACAATTTAGATATATATGTATTTCTTACGGTTTCTAATACCGTTCAGGCAATGTATTTATTACGAACAGACTCGTGAACTTTTATAGACTGTAATTAAAAATCTTGTCGAAATACAAATCATAATTAAAGCTAATCATTTATTACGGTCCATTAACTCTGTAAGGTAAGATAGAAAATCCAAGATAAATCTGTGTAACAAGAAAACAGTATAGATGGCATGTTTAAGACATTAATCATGAAAGCTTGTCCACTAAATTATGATCTAGTTCGTTTAGCAACAATAAACCATGAAAGTTGGCAGCTGTTTAATATACAGAAGACTGAAGTGTAATTACATGTCGTGTGGTGAGTTTCTGTGCAGGTAGATGTTGAGTAATTATCGCAGATACCAATAGAGATATCGTTACTTACTGATGCATTGATTACATGCAGGGTATCAATTTTGAGTACTGGAATCACTTAATCTGCAGTAACTTGACTGAATTTATCTTGCTTTTGCTAGCAGGCACTCGACGATATATGTACATATACGAACATTTGAGGATTAAATTGGTGCATTTGATTTACAACACTATACAATAGTTCTGTTTTTAGTATTGTCAAATTTATTACGAATTTGTAGAATTACATTACAAATTCCGTTGTTTCCAAAATGAAATTATATTGATAGAGATATATGTATGGGGTGGATAATATGTGAACGTCTCTGGAAAGACCATTTAGTTATTAACAGACCATTGGTCTCTCTTTTGGATGAATTGCAGCTTCTATCCGACGTGGAATTGTCAAATGCAAGTGGCGTACAACATTCATAGGGATACGCTCCCACTCAAATTGCAAAAACTCCCTAATTCATAAAGTGTTCTCTAGTCCTCGGCCTTTTTTTTCAAAATACCCCGCAAAGATTCAATTACATTGAGACTGAGGAAGTCACTGGTTTATTACTCTCGTGTGCATTTGGTATTGTATGTTGTAATCAATATGCAGTTCACACTTAGTGTGTGTAGTTTTTGATAAAACTGTTTCCAGTAGATGTTTGTTCATCTCAGATGTTTTCCGGCCACAATTCACTTCAAAATTCCTCTGTCTCTATCATTTAGCCTCGACTTTGAACTTTGGTTGTGCTTGTTAGACGATGTTCTCTCCGTGTTTCAAATATGCTGACATTACAGTAGACGTTGTACTTCTCTCAACACTTAGCAGGGATTCCGCTATTATCCAGCAGGCCTGGCAACAGCTGATCATATTACGAGAGCGGGTCAATATGTCCGTGACTTTTTGAATGAAATACAGGTTTTTGGATAAAAAATCATTTTATTTTTCAACATAGTCTCTTTTTGACATCTATACACTGTGTCCAACGATTCTCCAATTGTTTTATCCCTTTAAAAAAACAAGATTTTTCGACGTCATCAAAATAGATATTTGTTTGTGAGATGATTTCATCGTTGGAATCAAACCTCTTTCCGCCGAGCTATTTGTTTAAGTTTGGAAAGAAGAAATAGTCACTCTGGGTTAAATCCAAAGAATAGGGCGGAAAGAGAGCAATTCGTGGCCTAATTCATGGACGGTTGCCATGCAAACTGCACATGTCTGGACCCTTGCGTTGTCCTGGTGGAAAAGAATTATTTCTTGGCCAAATGCGGTCGTTGTTTTTTCAAATTCTCATTAAATCGACCCAATACATTGGCATAATATTCGCCATGGATTATATTGTGTGCATTCCAAAAAACGGTCGATATGGCTTTATTGACTGATAAACCCACCTTGGTGCTGATTCACCCCGAGAAACCCAGTGGTTTGACTGCTGTGTAGTCTCTAGTGTGTTGTGGTGGATCCACGGTTACGAGACGACGCAAAAAATCGTCCATATCACGATTAAATAACGCCAAACACTCCTGCGAAGTTGTCACACGATTGCGTTTGTGGTCGATAGTGAGCAAACGTGGCACCCATCTTGTGGAAATTTTTCTCATGCCCAAGTGATCATTCAAAATTGAAACCACTGAGCCATGTGATATGGCTATGGCTTCCACAATCTCTCGCACTTTCAATCTCCTATCGGCCAACACCGTCTCGTGATTTTTTTTAATTGTTTCGGGTATAGAGACTTCAACTGGACGTCCAGAACGTTCGGCATCTTCCGTGCTTGTAGGGCTAGAACAAAATTCCGTAAACCACTTTTTTACCATTGAAATTGATGGTGTAGAATTTCCTTAACTCTTATCAAGCTTAGACTTGGGTTGAGTGATAGTTTTTTCCGCAAAAAGTAATGCATAATGATCGCACGGAATTCATTTTTTCTATTTTCTCTTCAAATCACGTGGTAGTCTGGGTATCAATGGCTATCAAATACGAACTAATTGACGCAGCTTGTTCTTTCAACAGAGGTCAACTGACAGATGTCTGTTCAAAAAGCCACCTGTATATTGATACAGTTCTGGGAACTAAAAATGTAACTAACTTTTAAATGTTGAAGTATGTTATATACAATTATTGATATCAATAGGCAGTAAATCGTTATATAAGAAAAATCATGTGACCATATATGTTTTCGCTACGCTCTGAACGTTGCGTAGACTCATGGAAAGTAAAGATTCTACAGTTTCCATATAATAACGTATTGAATGTATTGACATTTACCTTATAGTTTAGCAGCAATAGCATAGGTACATTAAAACTATTAAACTGTTATTCGACAATTCCCCTATAATATCGTAAAAGACGAATACTTATACTCATGGGAAGTAAAGATGGGACACTTTCAATGCGTTGTTATATGCAAACTGCCCAATCTTATCAAGTATCAGTATCAAGCTTATTTTAAGATAATATAATATTCTTATAACTAGTTCAGTTGTGCGATCTAATAAGCATTTTCCTTCAAATTAAAATAGTAAGTAGCTAGTAGATATCCATTACATTGGACTCCATCTCTTTGGTTGTTTATTTTCACCTTGAATTTCACCGTTAAGGGGCGAGAACTCATAACAATTAAATTAACTGTCAGCTACCGTAAATTGCGAACATCCACCATTCCCTAGCCAAAACTAAACAAGACATTTTGAGTTGTGGAGGGAAGCTACTTGAAATGAAACCGTTGCATTATTGCCAAAGGAAACACATTAATAGACCTTATTTTCTGTTTTATTACTTCCGTCTACAGTAATTATGTAATAATAACATATTATACGGAGTAGTTTATGGCTCAACTTCAAAAGCATTGTATTTAAAATGTTAGTAGTACTTAACATTCAAGATAACCTTGTTGCTAGGATAATTTTATATGAAGACCTACTTAACGTTAACATGCGTACCATTTATTATATTTATATTATATTAAACGTGGTAAAGTACAAGATTAAATTAAAATAAGTACAACAAGCTTTTTTATATTCTGTAAATATGTTTTGTAAGTAATCTGTAGGCTCTCATAACTAAAACTGAATGATTCAGAAAACTTACATACATATTCACATACCTATATATTTGAGTTGTTATTGGATTTCAGTTTAATAAATGTGTGAACTTGTATGCATGAAAGTTTAAAACGAAATGAGATTTTGCATGTTTTATATTACGAAATCGTGGGAAATATCAACATCATTACCTGGTTTTTCATTAGACATAAAAGTACCTATTTATCACCGGAAAAGAGAAATTATCGGGGAATTCAGCAAATAAAATCAAATTTCAAATTGAGTTTTCTATTTTTTTAGCCAATATTCCGCACTGTGTTGAGTGCTTTATCATTCTTTTCCTCTGCGCCCTTATTGATTTATATTAAGTTTGCGTCTCCACCAATGCTATAAAAAACTAGCATCGATACGTACTAATAATAATATGCTTAATTGTTTCAACTGCAATCTCCATAGCATGTTGTATTAATTGTATTGTGTAAAATACTATGGAAAAATAAAATGTCTACCATTCAGGCTAGGATTAAGGGCTGGTTATATATAAGTGGAGATGAAAGTCAGCAAAGAAAAAGACTATTACTATATTAGGATAACATTTTAAAGAATGTGTAGGAATGTGATAATGATAGCAGTTCCTCAACTCAATTCAGTACACATGTTATAGATAATCCTTTTCGGACATTATGTATAATAATATTATTCCACCACCTTTGATCCAGGAGGACATTAAATTTGACGTTTTTCTGGCTATTTTGATTTTGATTTTGATTTCTGATTTGTTTGATTAGCCACTGGACCCATACCCAGGTCTTTGTATCATTCGCTTAACAGCGCAACCTATGGCCTATTGTATTATTGCGTTCCAAGTGAATTTGTTTACATAAACACGTTAGTCTCTCTTACTAGCTTTAATAGTCTGTGTGGTAAATCTCTTTGGAGTAGTCATCTTAGTGGGTTGGTGAGTACAAATAATGTAACAAGTATCCGCCGTTCCAATGCAGCGCATTCAAATACAACGTGGAAAGCTGTCTCCTTCTCCTCATTGCATAGTCTGTAAATAGGTTTATCCTTAGAGATAGCATGTGCATTTCCGTTTGATGTACGGTGGGATATTGCCTTAATATCCCACATATATACTGTCCTGGTACATTATTCACACTCACACACCACACATGTCTCGATTGTTAGGTAGAAGTCCAGCTTAGCTTTTCCGAGCTAAATTGGTAAGGACGATCAATTTGCATCGCACACGGGGGGCTAAGACGGCTGATAGCTGTCAAAACATGGCATAATCACCCACACACACATGACAAACACGGTATAAGAAGTACAAATAGAGAGAATACACCTACTGTGCCTAATCGTTTGAATCAATTTAAGCATACGTTCACTCCATGTCAAGTCGCATCCTTTCCGAAGGAACTTTTTCAATACTTGTCCATTAACCCTGATTTATATCAGTAACTCGAGCCTTAGTGTTAAGAATTATGATTGTAATAGAAAAACTGTAAAGAATATTGTAAGAGAGTGAAAAAATCTGTTAGCATAGTAAAATATTACCGATGATCTCAATTTCTGGATTGCACTGAATAACATTTTCTCGATATCATACTAAGCATGAAAACGATCCTTAGGTAGTCAACAACACGTTTCACATAAGTTTCCACTGGTAAATTCCCTTTTAAATGAGTATTTTCTATTTTAATTTGGATCTGACAGGTAGCTTCAAAAGCATTTTTAATTTATGAAATTCCGAATGAAGACCTAATTTTCTCCGTAGAATTCGATTTTACATTTCGTTTTCTAATCAAAAAATGAATTTTCGAAATATTTTCCAGAGTTTAAAAATGAAAAACGATGTTCACTTGTTATTTTTGATTACAAGGCATTTCCACCAATCAAAGCCTGGAATTTTCAGATTTTGTTGTTAATTTCCATAGAAACAAATAAGGAGATACGTTTTAACATCGAAAGCATACGCACGCTAAAATTTGGCTCCGATAAATAAAATTCCTAACCTCATTTTTGTCCAGTGTTAAACGTTAACGTCAGAATCTTCGATCCAGCGTCCGTTTTAAAACAGCACTCACCAATTAGCTAAATTTAAGAAGGCGTATTTGAGTTCCGTGATAAAGAAATTGATTTCCTGAGACTCCAAAATTCCTACCCATTGATCCGGACACATTTGCCTACGAAGATTCCACCTGCGAGAATTCCCACCAACAAGGGTCAACGAACCTTAGCCCCTCCCAAAACATCCCAGTTATTCCTGGATTTGACAGGTTAGTCAAGAAATAAAGATCGTACCCGTGTTTTATTGTATTCTTCCAGTTGTATTTTATTTAGAATTATTATTTGCATTATTATTGGTAGAATTTGTAAAAGGTGCGAGTCTGATATAAATCACTCAAGGCGTGCGTTGACATTTTGCTTACCCCTAGCGACATCAATCGCGAAGTTGTCTAATTTAGTTTTTTCACTCTCCACGTATAACTGGTTGTATAACCTAATTATTTTAAGTTTCATTTGCAATAATTGATTTTTTTGTCTGGTATCTGTTGAGTACATAATAAAAGAACATTAAACGAGACCATTTTTTTTATTGTGCATGTTTTATTCAGTCACTAATTTGTTCACCAAGTACAATACAAACTTGTCGTATCCACGAATCCAAGACCGACCCGCTCTACCAAGTTTTTGAATCAACCGAGCTAGCTACCGGGACCGTGCGTTTTCTCAGTACCACAAGTGTACGGCACAATACTTAATGATTCAACGTTTCACCATATATATATATCTGCTCCAGAACCTGTTCTTTTTTACCCGTCTGTGTACCAAATCTGGTTTTGGATTCCAAGTTTCTATTTTGCTCTCCACGAATCATTGCGTTACAGCCCATTTCATCGATAGGGCTTGTAGTTTTGGTTGTTAGAATACTTCAGTTAATACCAGGAGTATGCTCCAATTTCAACCACATATCCGTCTAGGCGCCCCCATTCTTTCCTTTTCTTTTTATGTAACTATCGAAGGCCACCAGTAATACACAGGTAACTTTACCACTGCAGTGTAGGTTTTCCTGTACAGACCACCGTTTTTCGGGCTATGGAATTAGAATAACTTCGACATTGTTATCAAATTAAGTGCTGCTAGGTCCGAGGTGTGCGCGGGAGAGATGATTTCAACAAAGTAAAGAGAGCCACAAAAACACACAAGCGTTTGGTATAAAAATATCTTCAACATTATTTCTGTATTCGTTTCTTGCAAGTTGCCTGACAAGTGGACGATTTCTTCTGATGTAGGTGCTAACATCAATGTTCGAAACGTGCAAATTGTTTGACTAATTCTTCCGGTTGTTAGCACAGTTCAGCCTCAGTATATTTTGTTGCTTTATAGTATTAGTTAGCATAGTTTGCTTAAATTGGTCATTGGGCTTAATGACAACAGTCAAGAAATTTAATATTACATGTTATTTTATTTCTGAGTGGATATCTTCCGTACAAATAAAAATCTATCAGGTGTCATGTATCGTAAACAAACTCTGTCTGAAGATTACCTAATTAGTTCAAAATTGGATATGACCGCCATAATAGCCACAAAAGATAATGCCAATAATTTGAGAGCAAATGACAAACGGAAGCTGCTGATTATACTAGAAAGATTGTCCAGATTGGTATCGGTGACAAAACAATATGGCTTTTGTGCAGGAATCAGGAATAATTGTTAACTGACATACACAATAAAAAGTATTTCTTTTTCGTACACTCCCCGATGCATAAGTTTAGTCAACATACTTATGTATAAGGTTTTTTTTACAAGGAAGGAAGTTAAATGTCACTTTCTTAGAGGCACGACAATAATAGCATACAAAATCTACATTTATACATATCCTAGAGAAAATTATACTTAAATGTGTATGTATGTATAATTATGTATTTCGTTTTATCGTTTTATGTAATAACAGCACAATAAGCAAAAACTTGTTTAATTATAGGTACGCTTTGCAGATATATCTCTGTAGTTTCTTGTGCGGACAAAAACATATAAGGCACCTGTTATATAAATTATAAACCTATAATTATTTGGACTGATTGTACTCATCAAAAAAAAACTATCAAAAAAATCAAGAATAAATTCAATTAGCTCACAAAATGAACTCATTGTCGATTAATTTTAAATTTTAAATGTATACTAACCGACAATTACTAATGCAAATAAACAGTGATTACCATTTAATTAGCCGGCAAAGATTTATGTAGATAAGAGGAATATTAGTTGTATTATGCCGTTATATGTTTATGTTTAACAGTAACTGTTGGAAAATTGCGACCGAGTAAAAAACATTATCAGAATTGCGTATATTCTGATTAGTATGTATACCTCGATTTCCTCTTTTTTTATTCGCATTTTATTGACCGACCACATATTCATTCACGGTCGATTGCTACTATATGATTGCTACGTCACAGATATGACGTTCTGTACTATGTAGTCATTTCTAAAAATAAAGTCTTAAATGTATAAAGAATATACGCCCACATATTTCTCCGCTTACAATATAGATGTTTTAGTTACGCTAATCGTTTAGTGAAGTGGTATTACGGATGTAGAACGTAACAACGTAGTCTATAATTACCTTTTTTTAAGGTGAATGTAGTGGTGCCACAATATTTGCATATAGATGTATAATGAATCGGTTAGTAACATAAGTCACAAAATTTCTAGAAGTGTTATTTCCAGAGGGGTAAAAAGCACGAACAATAAATTAAGCTAATCATTTCCAAGAAACGCAATACACTAATATTGGCTCTTACGCTTATTTGTGATTTAATAAGCGTGTGAGTGAATTGTGTACCGCCAAACGATATACTGTTCTTTAATGTTTTTGCTAATATTCAGGTGATGATTTATGTAGGCTTATGTAGGTTGTTATGTAACTGGCTATTAAATGTATGCATATAAGGATTCATTTCCGAACTTTTTTTTGAGAAAGTGCCGTTTTATTGTAGTGGTATTTATTTTTTTTTTTTTTTATCCGAAATCGAAGAAAAAATGGACAAAATATGTGCAATTATTTTTTTATATAACGCTAACTATATAGGTGATTGAAGTGTTTGTGCATGCACAAACTGATTAAACAGTAATACTCTACCCTTTCAAAACAAACTTATTCTAAAGCATTCTGCAATCATAGAGCCTAGCATGACAAATATAAAATCTACATGTTTAAACCGGAATTTTCAAGGCATCTTGACAGACTCAGTGTTTGTTGTGCAAAATTATTTCTATAATAATTCTACTTTCACACTGTGAAAGTAGAATTCCTGCTTTCTTGTCTGCGTGTTTTAAACTGGACTAAAATTCCTTAATTTGATATCCAATTTTCGAAGTGCCATCTGATCCGAAGTACAGTAGGTGGCCAATGAATTAGAAACTTTCGTCAGTACTTGACTTAATTTTGATGAATATTTAAGAGTACTAGATAGTATTTTACATTCCCATATTGAAGATATCAGTACACTAGACTGTATACATACATATATGTATGTATACCTATATGCGAGATAGTGCGCATTGCCACAAAGCAAAATCACTGAGTAACTTCCTCAGAGAACACAATATTCCTCTTCTTCCTTGGTGTGGGAATTCGGGGGTGGGAGAATTGATGGGCATTGTTAAAAGCTAATGTGAAGCAATCAATCATTCCGAATTTAACAATTCTCAAAGAAAGAATTGCGGATGTATGGCTTAATGAACTGCAATTAAAGACACAATTAATAGTTGTATTGAAAGTATGCCTCGGCGAGTACTAGAGTAGTAGAAGTATTAGAAATCAAGCATGGAAACCCCAGATATTGATAAATTTAGTGTAATGTGGGAGCATAATAATGGTGTACAATATCTTTAAGATATCTTAAAAGTAATAGAATTACTTTTTCTGTCTTATTTGGATTAAACTATTAAGCCTTTCTAGAGTTTCTAATTCGTTGGCCACCTACTGTATGTACTACTTTTTCCATGATTATAAACCACAGCCGAACAAATTCGATGTATTACATAACATTATTAGACATACACTTTGTTGTATTTTACGTTTTTGCACTTTGAACTTAGCATCTTAGAGACATCGTAATGGAAGCGGGAGTTCTACGGTACCTATGCGGCAAAATAAACAGTACAGAAATACGCATGCGTAAAATGAGTATGTGTCGTTTGCTGAAACGTACCGAGTGGTTTCTGAACGTGGTTACAACGTATGTCTTTTTAGTATTAGTTGCTTCAGGATGGTTTTCACTGTTGTAGAGAATGTTGTTATCGCGAGCACTATGTTCCGTCATGTGAAAAAGGGTGCGAAAATGATCTAAGCTTAAAAGAAGTTGCGGACGCATTTAGGTCTACGTTTATGAAACGAGCTCCGGGCAACGCCGCCGCCGTTATGTTAGCCGTTGTTGACAAGTTTCGTCGTACGGGAAGTGTGCTTTGCCTGCAAAAGTCACGTGGGTCGCCCAGTGACAGTCACAAGCACAACTAATACGAATCATGGGCGTGTTTTGAATCAGGTTGTGATCAGATGCTACACTTGCCGAAACGAAACCTCCGAAGATTATTATTAAAATTCAGTGATCGATCACTCCATCGAATGTTCAAGATTATTGCCGTGTTTGCATGTCAAGTTTATAACAAGCAGACAACAAGGCTTTTTGGATTCAAATGCGCCTACATAATCGTTGAGCAACTCTTTTATAGTGACCGTGTTACCATTTAGTGTGCTGTATCCGCACATGATATATTCAAGCAAACGATGAAACTCCGTTAACAGTGAAACAGTAACGCTACAGAGAACAGGTTATCACACAATTTCTGCATCATCTTCAGGTATCTTTTCGTGCTAAGAACCTACCACGGTTGGTTTAAGCAAAACGGTTCAACGTGCCACACGGCTAGGGAGTCTCTTCGAATGCTGCGCAATCGTTTTGGGAATCGCCTTATTTCGCGTGGCACTGATTTTCCATGCTCATCAGACCTAACACCACCTGATGCGTGCATATGGGGAGTGCTGAAGGAAGCTGTTTTCCGTATGGATACACCGTCTGACATTCCGGAATTGCGGATTAAAATTCAACGTGTTTTTCGTGCCATGCAACAACATGTGTCCACAGACATATTTGTGAACCTCAGTACTCTTTATTTAGGTGCATACTGTAAATATGGCGAATGATTTTCCAATTACGACCTACTACTTCTTACTTCATTACTTATGGTTTTTTCATGCTATAACAATTTGACTTGCAAATGTTCAAAGAAATTGTTTCCTAGGCAGAACTCTGAAAACATTTTTTATATACTTATTTACATTTTTTTTGTTTACTTTGAGATACCTAACAATGAGTTACAGTTTTGGTTCCAGTTTGTAGATACTAATAAGATTCGGTGCTACTAAAGTTTCTGTAGCCTACATTTGAAAAACCTCGCTTGAATCTTGTTTAAATTTCTTTGCACGATTTGTCATAACCTTGTGAGCTAAACACATCAATGAATCGTATTGCTTTAATACTAATGGCTAAGAATACATATACATATACCAACACTAAGGAAAATATCGGTGTTGTTGAATTAACTGTACAGGAAAATATTTTCTGTTAGATAATGCGTTAACAGAATTGGTTCACGCAACTAAAAACTGTGAACTGATTCTGAGTTATTGTTGACAAATCGGAATTTACAAGTTTGCCTATTAATTTCTCAGTTGCAATGTGATAATTTTGACGTCTGTCTTGATAAGGATTAATGTATTTCATTGTTACAAGCTTATGTGCGAATACACAAATGTAATAAGACTTTTTCTAAGATTGAATTACTTGAATTTCTAAAATGTTGTAATTAATGCATTTAGGGGATTACATGATTCACCAATAAGCACTTAACAGCGAGCCAAAGCGTTTTAACAGAGAAATGTTTATAATAATATGTGCACTTTAGACTTTGTATACTAAACATAATAATTGCTTCAACTATTCATGTTATTCTCTGCTACGTAAATGATTTTTTAGGCTTATTTCTTAGGAAAAAGAAAAATGTAATGGTCTCTGGTTAACTCATTTTGTTACTACCTACTAACACATTACTTATTGGTTATTGTCAAACTAAATTCAGAAGCGGGTATTTTTTCATTTTTTTCTTCTCTTGGTTTCGGAAGCCGAATTTTATTGTTTATTGTATGTTGAATCCAACTAAAATCTCTATTTTTCTCTCTATCATGTAACAACACAAGCGGATTCAGGAAAACGCACTGTATACCCAACAATTTTGGTTTATTCTAAAGATGTCATTAAGAAAACTAGATTTTATATAACTTGTAAATAAATATGTACCTAACACGAATAATAGGTTTTTAAGC
>SMLS01062347.1:0-43145 GCA_004785975.1 Popillia japonica | reverse complement strand
TTTTTTGGTACTTTAAACGTCTACATGATGTTGTGACTTTAAAATGACTAAAATACGACGTCATTTTGTTGGAAAATGAAGCCGACATTAATTTTTAATAGAAATTGCTTTAAAAAATATAATTTCATTTCTCGATACGTCATATTTTTAAGATGAAATAATAAAGTATTAGTGGGAAAGGGTTGGCGTTTTTTTTCATTTTTTAAATAAAAATTGCTTAAATTTTTTTACTAAACGTCAATAAAATGTAGTAAATACAAAATGACTAAAATACGACGTCATTTTTTGAGTGTTACATCCATTAACGACTGATCATGTTCTATTTACAACAATTCTACGTCAGTTTTTGGTCCTTTAAACGTCTACACAATGTTAGGACTTGAAAACCACTAAAATACGACCTAATTTTTTTGGAGAATTAAAACTGCAATCGAATTCTAGGGGGTGGTGAAATTTTTTCCAGAAATTTTAATAAAAATTGTTTTAAAAAATAATTGATAAAAGTTGGAACAAGAAAATAGAATAATTTTAGATAGAATTGGAATTATTATAATAAATTCACGTCAGTTTTTGGTCCTTTATACGCCTACTCGGTAATATAACTTTGAAAATCAGTAAAATATTACGTCATTTTTTCGGGAATTTAGACTGAAATTGAAATTACAAACGAAGTTTCAATCTAAATCAGAGTTAGGATAGAATTAAATTAGAAATAATCTGACGTTTCAGTTTCAAAACAAATTTATTCGTTATAAAAAAAATGATTATGGTTTATAAAACGTAAAGGTTTAGCCTGTCCAGCCTTCTATGGCGTCAGCTGCGTTAAGATGGACACATCCATTCCCTCGATAGCTGAAAGTAAGTCCCTAAAACTAGAAAATTGTGCTGTTAAACGATAACAAATTGGATTAGTGTTACGAGCTCGTTTTTAGGATTTTACAGGTAAGTTTGTTACTTTATTATTTGTTTGAGATACGTGTATCTGCACTCACGCTAGAGAATCACAATGGAACGGAATACGTTGTAGCTTTGTTATATAGAAGGTCACCTTTTATTATACTTATTTGTGCGTCGTTAGGTTTGCCACGTACCTAGTTGTCGCGATTCCGATTCCGCAGTGTAGAGCTTGTTTTAAGGAACCACACCCAATCTAAACTTTATACACGTAATAGCAGCCAGTATTGATTTTTTCTATTATGTGTAATCATTACGATTTATTTATTAATATTAATTCGAGAGCCCCAGACGGGACGACCTTACAAATTCCTACAATCCTACATTTATGTGAACGAAACAAACACTACTTCACTCGAATATTTAAGCTTGAACTGCTCCTCCGTCCGTAGTGATCCGTCGTACATCTAACACTTGCAAACATTCCGTTCTATCTGGGGTCCGCTACAGCTACACAGCCTACGATTCTCCCTGCACGAGTTTCTCGAACGTTCTCCCCGGCTACAACCGAACACAAACAGGCATATACATACACATAGGATAATACAACAGAAACAGTATCCCGCGTTTTAAAGCCTAACTGCACTGCACATAAATATTAAAAAGGAGAAGAGAGAAAAAATAATTCGGCCGACCATGTTAGTTACTCTCCGTGTATAGATGAACGGTACTGCACACGTACAGAACGGAATGTTGTCGTACTTACTGAACTACGCGCAGAAAGTCGGAGAGGAGGTGTTTCGTTGCATGATAGATCCATCCACCATATTAGAGAAAATGACACAAAGCGGAGTGCGGAGTCTTCGTTTCATATCCATTTTTGCCTCCATTTAATCTAATATAATTCGTCTGCAGGAGGGTGTATTCCGATTGTATTGTGCACCGGAGAATCTGTTCGTTTCGTTCTAGAAGGTAAGGACGTTAAAAATGAATGCCTGTACGTTACGTTTCGGGCAGTGAAAATATGGCGCTATAGATTGTGTTAGCGTTTTAATCGTTGCGTTTTACTATCCCTGCGTAGGAATTTGTGCCGCGAATTTTACCAGATTTTAATAATTAATCCGCTAAAATCTAAAATCAATACATCAGGATTAATTTCCCCATTATACAACCTCTCCTTTGTTTACGTGACGTGTAATACATCATATTTTATCAGCATCCCACCCCTCCCCCAAAAAAAAAAACTAGAAAACAATTCAATTTTAATTAATTAATTAATTTAATAAATCTATTAATTTAAACCAAACCCTCGTACATCCTAATTAATCTACGCCAACGCCCTCGATTTAATTCCGGCGGAACTAGATTTTATCGAAACGTCACCGAGATAAACAAGATGGCCGCCGACCCCCACCGACGCGAGGACGCCAACCTAATGTCACTGATTTGAAGGTAAATTTCGCAGTTTTTAGACCGAAATCGTCTCAATTAGTGCCCACCGCGTAAAGGGGGCGCTAAATTAACCCCCTAGAACCGCCGAAATCCGAAATTTAGTGCGTGTTGTGTGAAATTGTGCTAACGATGTGCGCGTCCGTTCGGTGATAAAATTCTACGTCAAGGTAAGTTTAAATTGTATATTAAGATTCTTTTCTAGTTTAGTTTATAATTAGGATCAATTTAGGTTAGATATTATTATATATTTATCGACATTAAAATTTTGAATAAATCTGTACGGAAATCGAATAGAATCGGTTTAATTTACCCACCTTCTCCCCCTAAACCTCTACGATTCTCCATCGGAATTAAATAGAGCCCAATTTCAGGTGATTAAATTAATCTGATTGTGTTAAAAAGAAACGAAAATGGCCGAGGATCTCTACAATAAGAAGCTGTCTGATCTCCAGAAACACATCCCTTTCATGGAGAACATGATAGCTCAATTGAAGGACCCGAAATGGAAGCCAAGGGAGGCGCAGTTGAACAAGATGGAGTCGCTGTATAGCATGATCACCGATCGGAATAAGAAGTAATATCTCTCAAGTTAAGATTAGGGGGCACATTTTTTTAAATAATTTCTATTTTAAGGTGGAAATACGAAACTCTATTAAAATGCGAAGAAGTCATATTAAAATTGCAAAGCAAAGTGGTAAGTCCAACCACTAATTTCAAACTAATAACTGGATTTTTTTTTTCTTTACTAGCACCATCTTGCGGTTAAAAGCCGTTCTATTATTGTTGTATTGTATTTTATTATTGTATTTTATTTTTATTTTTGTAGAAGGCTAATCGGCCGATTTTCCCCACCGAGAAGAAGGAACAGTTCATGAATCCGGAACGGCCGGATCTCGTCTCTAACGCCGTCTCGGATATAATGAACGCCTTGAAGTTCAATAACGCGCGCGCTAAATTGAACAGCGAGATCATGTCCACGCCGAAGAGTCCCAGCCCGGTTAGGGAGGTGATACCGCAGCAGGCGCCTAAAATTATACCTTTCGAGGCGACGAACGAGCCTACACGAAAGTTGACGTTAGTGTTTTGTTCTAGATTTTTTTTTAATTCTTCGATCTAGATCCTCCTCAATGAGATTTTACTCGATTCAATCAATATAGTTCGCATTTTTTGTTTTAAGGCGCAGATTTAACATAAAACTTAGTAAATGATGCCTTTTCGTTCTTAAGATTATTTAATTTTGTTTTTCCTCATTATTAGGGCTTCCATTTTCATTTTTTCTGACTATATCGGCGCACAGATCGTCTGGTAGGTGAAAATTCCGTAAGCAAAACATATCCTTAAGGAAACGTTTTGTCTTCAAATTCCTCTGTCTTTCTCAAAGTTTTTTTTGGGGAATTTTTATCAAATCTGCAGAACTTTTTTGTAGTTTTGATGCCAGTCCACTCTACTTAGCGAAATCGTGTGTCTAGTACATTCTTCCTTTCTAGCATATGTTTTCGTTGAGGTTGAATGTGATTAAATAAATAATTGCAACATTTTGACATCAAATCCACTATAGAGATTGAAACAAAAATTTTTTTGACATCTTAGTTACTCTTCTATAAAAAAATGGTCACACTATATACACGAACGCTTCACATATAGGTGAATACCTTGCAATCGTACAAAGCATACAACATCAATAGATCATTTACAATCCTCGCTTCCCTCCCACCCCTCAACAATATTGATAAAGAATTCGTACAACTCCAGCCACGTACGACGGCTCTCCTTCGTGTATTTCTAGTCTTAAAGCGTCTACTTTGATAGAAATCGCCGGAAACGAAACGTTGCAACCATCTTCAACCCCTTGAATAGAATCTCTCGAATGCTTCCTACGCTCGAAGCCGCTGTACTATCTCAAAAATTCAGGACACTCAATCTTAGCAGAATACCTGCTTTTGACACACAGGCCATAAGATTCGTTTCAATCAGACATCCCCTGTAAGCAAGTCGCTACACACACTCAACCTCTTCGCTATTTGTAGCCGTACGTACACCCCCCATCTTGTATCTAGGATTTATTGTTCTCTGATGAGTTTTGTATTCCTAAAGACGGCCGTTTAGATCAGGGACGGAACGTCAAGTTAGATTTTGTTTTTTTAACGACTCCAGCCTTTTAATGCTCTGCACTCGCTGATCCGCTTCAATAATTGAAACTCGCTAAAAGACTTCACTAATCACACTTGCATTATGTAGATATACACCCTTGCAATGGGGATTTTCTTCTTTTTTTCTATTTCTACCGTGATTGACGCATTGAGATACCTTTTAATCCTGAAGATGCTACTTAGGTTAGTGCCGAAACGTCGAAAACTAGCAAGCCCTCGTTGTATAATTATAATTTTGTAAAATCTTATCGTAGAGCGACTAATTCCTCAATCCACCTCTCCGCCCTTCTTTCACCACCTTCAAAATAATTTTGTTTTAATCTTACAGTAACATAATAGATCCAAACGAGCTGAGCGTTACCTGGAACAACGAACGCCACGACAGATACGTCAACGAGAAGCCGGACATCTACGCGAGCGCGGCTAAAAGTTTGGGCGTCGTCCCGACGGCGGCGGCGACGACGACGACGGCTACGACTAAAGTTTCGATTTTCGACCGGTTAGGTCCGGTCGTGCCGGAAGTGAACGAGAAACCGCTCTTGAGCGACGCCGACCTCGAGATGCTTCGCGCCGGCGACGATTTCGTGGTAATCTGCCAGAACGATCAGCAGAATCATTCCGGTAATAATAAGGAGAAATCGTTGTCTGACATAAACCTGAAGGTGACGCCTAGGATAGCGCCGGTACCTGCTAGTAAGCCGAAAGTTGCGGTTAACGAGACTAACGTTGATAAATCGGATAAATCTGCTAAGAAGGAGTCGAGTAAAGACGAGAAGAATAAGAATAAGATAATTACGTCGGATATATTCGGGAATTGCCTCAGTAGTATCGATAATATGATCTTGGAGGATAGTAAGAAGAAGGACGGTAAAAAGAAGGACGAACGCAGACATAGTAGCGAGCACAAGAAGGAGCACAAATCGCACGAATCTAAGCACCATCATAGCAAGCATAAAAGTAAAGATAAAGATAGAGATAGAGAGCGCGATAAGGATAAAGATAAAACGAAGGATAGAAGCAAATCTAAGGACGATTCGCGTTTCACTAAAATCGAACACGTCGAGAAATTAATCAAGGAAAGCAGTCCAGTTACGCTAGAAAAAATGGCGGAGAAAATTATGGAATGTAAGGAAAAAATCCCTAAGGGAATCGCCAACGATAATCAGGCCGATAAACCGAAACGACTGGCCGATAAATATAACCCTAAACCTAGGAAACACAGCGAATTTTCGCCACCTCCTCAATTAATAGCACCGTCTCAAGAGAAACCGGTGGAGAATTTCGAATGTCGCGATCCCCGCAGACGACAGGCCGCCCTTTTACCAACACCTACTAGTTTATTGGGCAATCCGCCGTTTCCCCCGATTAATCCCGGCTTGGTTCCTTTCTTAGCAGCAACCGTACAACAACCTACGATTTCGCCGACACCTCCAATCCCTTTGATGCAAGTCCCCGTACAAGCCCCGCGGGATTACCAACCGCAGAATTACCAACCGACACCACCGCAGGATTACCAACCGGTACCGCCTCCCCAACCTCCGACGAATTGGTACGAGGAGAACGAGTTCCAGCGCGGACAGAATCCGATTTTCGAAGCCGTGCAGAAATACGTCGATACAAGGGTGGGGGTTACCCGCCCCCTGAATAATTTTCACGAAGATAATCGAGCTGTCCCGGAAAGACTGAACGATCCAAGAAGGCAGCCCAGATTTTCCCCACCACCCGGTATACAGCCGAATATCCAACCGCCGCAATTCGGTGGGAATTTCATCTACCCGGCTCAGAACAGTTTGAATTTCGTCCCGCCGCCGTTACAGAGAAATTTGTTCGAGCCACCGGTTACGACACCGCCGCAGAGTCGGTTCGAACCGCCGCCTACGCCGCGGTACGAGTTGCCTGCCGTACCGGCGCAGATCCCTCAGATAACTCCGCCGGTGGTGGTGCCCCAGAATAATTTACAGCGGAAGAGTTTCTGCCCGTTCGAACCCCTCGAGAGCTCTAAAGACGGCAAGGACGAGAAATTCCCAGGCGGGGCGCAGTATCACAATCAAGGGAATTACCGGAATTTCCGCAATAGTTTCGGCCAATACCCAGGTAACACAAGACCGGATAGATTCGACCGGTACGGTAGGAAATTATCGCGGGATGACGTCAAACCTACGCAACGACAAGACGGGTTTAATAAGGAGAAATACAAGCCGTTATCGAAGGAGGATCGCTTGGTAAAAGCGGAAGATGATCAGCCCAAACTCGGGAATGTAATCGAATCGAAGGAGCTGTCGCATACGAAATACGACGAGATTTACTCCAAATTAGATGTGGAGAAGGAATCGTTCTCCTCGCCGCTAGAATCGTTGTATTCGAACGCGAAAACCGCAGCGAAGTCGACGATGCAGAGCTTCAAGATTCCGAAAAAACCGAAACCGGAACCTGCTCCGGCGCCACCACCTCCACCTACGCAATCGACTTCTCCGAACGTTGAGGACTCGAAGAAGGATATTAAGGTTAAATCAGAGAAGATAGAGGAGGAGAAACCACTTAAAGAGAAGCGATCCGAGGAGGTAACCGAGTCCGACACTGTTAAATCCTTGGATGTCTCCGAAGATCTCAGCGGGAACGAATCGGACGATATCCCGATCGGTAAACGCATTAAGAGACGGACGAAACGGCTCGCCCAGAAGAAAGTGATTCCAGATTCCGAAGACGAGAGCGATTTAATCGAGAACGAAGATGATGATCGACCGAAACGTTCGACCAGGCAATCCGCCATTAAAGCCAATAGATTGCTGCGGAAGAAGGCGCCGCCTACAATTAAAGCGAAAAAGAGGGGCTCTAGACTTGTTAAACCGGTTGTGGAGGAGATAGAAGAGGTGCCTCCCCCTGTCGAGGAGGCTAAAATCGAAGATGTCATTGACGTTAAACCGGCCGAGCCTATCAAAGAAGAGGTTGCAGAGGATATCAAGCCGGAAATCGTCGAACCCGCCGAGGTCGTTAAAGCTAAAGAGGAACTACTAAGCGAAGCTAAGAAGAAGAATCTGAATCTGAACGATCAGGGCGCCGAAGTCCTGCAGTTCATCCTGATGAATTACAAGAAGATCAAGAAGATTTTCAAGAGTGACAGCAGCAGCGAAGACGAGGATAAATCTAAGAAGAGGAAGAAGAAGAAGCGAGAGAAATCGCGATCCTCTTCCTCGGAGAGCGACGGCGATAAAGAGAAGAAACCGAGTAAGGATATGGCAGTCGAGAGCGACGATAAAGTTCCGATCGCGGAGGCGGAGGAGGAGGAGGAGGTTGTCAAGAAGGACGACATCGATGACATCGAATCGAAGAATGAAACTGAAACGTCGCCGACAGAAGATGTTGCCGAGGAACCGTCCGAAACTAACGCGGAAATTCCCCTAGCGGAACCTCAATCTAGACAGATGAAGAAGGTGGGCGGACGTAAAGGGAAACTAGTCGGGGTGAAGTTCCAAGGTAGAGTCACCCGGAATCGAGCGCTGCAATCTCCGACTAAGAAGGCTAGGCGGAGCGAATTGGATAAGCTCCATGACGATATTAAGGAGATGCTGATGGGAGGCGAAGTCTTAACGGCGACGGGGAAACGAGCCTGCACGATACCTAAAGATGATTCGGACGAATCTAAACGCGGCGATACAACGGAGGATCAATCCTCTACCAGTTTAGATCCGGGGAGTGGTAGCGTCATCCCCGCTAAAGGGCTGAGAGTTTTGATCGAGAAGACCGATATAGAGAAGCTCTTAGTTAAAGATCAACCTAAGGATGTGGAGCTGGATTCGGAAGTGGGGCCATCTGTTGTGAGTAATAAAGGAGGAGGAGGTAGAAAGAAAATTTTACGAAAAAAGAAGTACAGGTGGGCGACTGGATTTTTACGGAGGAAGAATAAGCGGAAAACCTCTGGGAGTGAGGATAAATCGATACAAGACTTACATATAAAGACTGAGTCGGAGTCGTCCGCGTTGCACACCAAAGACTACTACGTGGATGGGCCGAAAAATCAGTGCAAATTGTGCGGATTCCGCGGGAAATTAGTCATACAGCATTACAAATCCGCCCATCCCGAATCCGAAGTCCTCATCTCGCGATTAGACCCCAAAACGACCGAGCATCTAATCCGCGAAGCCAAAGACAAGAAATACGACCTCGTCGAGCCACAACACAATCCGTCATCGAAGAAATTGCGCTACGGCTTCAAATGCCCATTCAAATGTTTGATCGGCACGACGGTGGATACTTTCGAGAACTACTACGACCACATTACCAGCCACACGGGCGAGCACCGCTATCTCTGCCCGTTCTGCAATTTCACCACGTTCAATCCGAGAAACTTGCGCGCGCATATGGTACCGCAACACAACTCTAACCTAGAAAATTACGGGAAGCCCACCGTTCCGGCCCCGCCCCCATCCAAGTACATGTTCGGTTACGTCTGCGCGGCATGCCACTATGTCCAGACCACTCGGTCGAAGTTAGAATCTCACCTCGCCGATCATCACGACAATTGCGGCGAAATCGTTAAAATTAATTTGTCGCTAATCTGCCAGGAACAAGACGATGGAGGATTAATCCTCGAATCTGCCGCCGACAACACTCTGATGTTGCAATCGACGAAACGCAACGATCACATCCACGAGTGCATCGAGAGCGTCGTCAGTGGCAGCGGATCAATCCGCAGTCCCGAACCGGCTCTAGTCAAGGATCTGAACATTTTCGAATTGATGAGTCAAATCGAAGCGGAAGAACCGCCGCCCGTCCTCGTCAAAATGGAACCGCTCGAGGTCGAGCCGGATTTGAGCGCGTTGATACCGGAGATCCAGCTCGAGGAGCCCCAAATCCAACGAAATAAAGATCCCGATTTGACAGTTTTCATGTGTCGGAGCGATCTACCCGTTGACGATGAGGAAACAATCGAACAACGTCGTTTGAAGAAGATGAACGAGATCCACGAGAGTTGCAAACCGTCTCGTACCACCATCGTCGATAAGTTGCAGAGTAAGCTTGATACTGTTATCACGGAGAATGAGAACGAGAGGGTAGCTACACCTCCGCCTCAAGCCAGTTCGCCGGTGATCGCTGTGTTCTCGCGCCCCCCACCTCTAATCCCGATCGATCGCGCTAAAAAATCTCTGGATTCCATCGCTAAGAATTTAGTGACAACAGAAGTGTCATTATCCCCTAAAAACGTCGCCCCGATTTCGAATATAATCAACCGGCTTCAAGATAAGTTACTACCATCTCCGGGAACCTCAACGGATACGATCGTGAACAACGATTCACCTTCGAGTTCATCTACCTCTTCACCCGCGAGGGAATCCACCGGTTCGTTAGAACCCTTACCGTCAGCCTCCGCCCTCCACATCGGACCTATAATGGTGACGTTTAATCGGACTCGCGACATCTTGTACTCCTGCTTCGTTCCGTTCTGCGTCTTCAACACGATGAACGCGCAGATCTTCGAGACGCATTGCAGAACCACGCATCGGGATTTCGTGTACAGCCAGAAAAAATGCGACGTTTGCAATATTAAGATCGATCACGACGATAGCTTCACATCGATGCACGACATCTACCGACACATCACGACATCGCATAAGGATTTCCTCGAATCCGTTAAGAAGGTGCACGTCGTCAGCGATACCAGCTCGGAAACTAGTGTGGTGCAGGAGGTGGTCGACGACGTGGAAAATGTTGGACATGAGGTGAGTGACTAAATTCAAACTAATAGAAAATGACGTAATTTTGACGTCGTATATAAATTTTGTAGCTGTATGACGTCAGTTTGACAAGTAGGAGATCGAGGAATATTAAATTAATCTAATAACGTGTTTAGAACAACAGATAAAGACCCTAGGACGTCGTAGACGTGAAATGGCCCAAAATTAGACGTCAAAATTGCGTCAATTTGCACAAAATCCGTTGTTAAAGTTGAGGTTTTATTTAAATCTTCTTCGTTAGGAACGTTTTCTTTTGATGCCTTTAAAATTGGCGATATGGCAACGAGAAGAAAGTATACGTCATGTTAGACGTCAAATATACGTCTGTGATCAGGATAAATATTAAAACCAAGCTTAAATTAAATATTAAGAGTTATTGAAGTGTATTGAATCGCGTTTGCTGCACCAGTTTGATTGTGAAGCTTGCTCCCATTTACGACGTCTATTATTAAGCCTATTACGACGTAGAACTAAAAATGTCTGAAAAATGACCTAATTTTGACGTGTGTATATTAGCCTGGCTGTATTACCATATTTGAAACCGTTTTTATTGATTCACCCATCTTCGTTGTAATCAGATAATGTATTTCGTGTATTTAAGCGTAATACGTCATATTTACGTCAAATTAAGGTCTACGTGCTTGTGCTTGGGCGCTAATTTATTTTTCTTGATTAAAAAGGCCGCCCGACGTTATAGAATCACGAAATTATGACGTCATATTGGTATTAATGCGCTAAATTATTTTTTTTCCCCAATTTTAGACTGCAACAGAAGCTGATCAGCGGTATCCTTTCAAAATTGCGGAAGTGGCGAGCATAGAAAGCGAAGCTAACCAATCCAAACTTCAGAATACCGAATCGGGAAAGAAGTACCCATTCGTCATTAAGAGTATTACGTCAGCGGAACAGCCTACGTCGTCGAACTCCACGGAGAAAACTATGATATTCACATTACCGCATAAAGTGCCGAATCTGATCTCTCAAGTGAGTTAATTTTTCTTTAAGCAAATTTTTGTTAGTAATTCCGGCTTTTTCGAAGGCGAATAACGGAAATGGGCCGAAATTCCCTTTCATAATCACGAGCGTGACGTCACTAGCGAAGAAAACGTCTCCGATAGCGATTACGCCGAAAATTCCCCCGCCGCTTACTTCAATCTCGACTGCGCCAGCCGAAAATGTCTCTAATTTAACGACAACCTCCACTAATTTGAATCCAATCACGGTGACAGCCGTGAATACAGCTTCGGTTGGGACGAATCTCGTTACAGCGGTGCAAACATCGCCGCAGGCTAAGACTCACACCATATCGTCTCCGATGCAAACGAATCCGGTTCCTATCATCTTGAACCCTTTAGCTCCGGAGAACCAAGCGAAGATCCAGCTCCCCGTCATCACTTCGATACAATCTCTAGCCCCAGCGCGTAAGGAGGTGATCCTACCTATACCTTTAGATCAGCTAACCGCGAGCGATAAAGGCGTACGACCTCCTGCGGGGGTAGTTAACGTGTCTCTAGTCGGTAATGACGGCTCCACCTTGACGCTGCAAGATATCCCGTTGACCTTACAGGAGCGTTACACGCCGAGGAAATCCACGCCGGTTTACGTCGAGATGTTCGCCGACGACGTGGTAGCCCACTTCTATAAATGTCCCCAGTACAATTGCTGCTTCTCATGCGATAAACCGCAGGAGTTCCTGCAGCATCTCGGCACCCATCCGGAGAGTAACAGCACGTACGTGCCGTGTCTCTATTGCGACTACAAGACCTCGTTTAAGATGTATTTGATACACTTGGAGGTGCAGCACTCGAACTGCGAATTCTCCTGCGGGAAATGCTTCTATAGAGCGACGAACTCGGCGTTCGTTGTAGCTCACAACCGTGCTAAGCATAAGGATAAAGCGGTGGTAGTGCGGACGCCCAGGGAGAACATGCCGTCTAGGAAGACGCCGACGAAGTTAGTTCCGATTAAGTCGATATTGAAGCACTACATCTGCGGACAACCTGGTAAGATGAAAATTGGAAGTGTGTTTGGAGATAATTCTTTTATTTTTTTTTTGGTTGTTGTTGATTTTCGCAGGGTGCAATCTCAAGACTGTGTTCTCGAGCGTCTACCACGAGCACGTTAAGGCGCAGCACGGACATGTCGTTAAATTGCCGTGCGGAGTGTGCAGATCGCCGCACGGGAACTCGATAGGGCATTGGGCCTCGCACGGGATCTTCACGTACCATTGCAGGTACTGTCCCACCGGCAGTAACACTTATGGGGTCGTGCTGAATCATCAGGCTTTCCTACATCCGAAGATGGATTATTGTATTATCCAAAGGAAGTTTATGCCGAATCCGAATTTTCCCGAGGTAAAAAGTCTTGGATTAAGTAAAATTCCTCTCTATCACTGTAGTGCATGATTTGACTGCGGGGCACTAGATGGCGTCGTTCTTAATAACAATCAAATTCTCCATAATCTGGTTAGAACATCCGGCTCCCCGTTTGACACTCCTGTTGTGCTGTGTTTCTAGAATTTAATTTAGAATTTTTTTTGCAGAGGACGGCTGCGTCTTACCGCGTCGAAGATGACGCCACTTACGACCGATTAACGCTAATCTACGGCGGCCCTACCGACAACCTGAGCAACGATTCGCCGAAATTATCCGAAGAACCGGCCCCACCGCAAATCACCGTCACCAATCAGATCCCTGATAATGGCCCTCAAGACCACGATCTCCTCTTCCTAGACATGCAAGATTTGCAAAACGATCCTCCCCTGAATAATTCCGACGAGCCGGAAATATCGATTATGAACGTGGATTTGGATGAAGCGGATCCGTTAAGTTTCGATAGCAGAGACGTCAGCAGCGACGGCGCCGATTCCAACGACGAGAAGAGCGGGGACGCACCTACCGTACAACATAGCGAGGAATATACGGGGGCTATGCTTTATAAGTGCGTCTGCGGTGTCGGTTTCGAGGACAGGATCAAGTTTAAGCTGCACGTTGTCGAATGCGGCAGTAATAAGACGTTCGATTGCGCGCACTGCGGGGTCAGCCGCAAGAATGTCAGGAACCTCCTAGCGCACTTGAACGAGCACGGGAAGAAGCGCTTCAAATGCTCGCTGTGCCAATTCAAACACGTCAGCAAGAGGTTCGTGAAGGATCACATGAATGTGGAGCACAACGTGCACGAGATGATGCTCCTGCCGGCCACCGTGACTAAAAAGGTCGACTACTACAACGATGACTTCGTCCTGCGGCCCAAATTATCCCCGGTTAAAAAAATTGCGACGATAGCCACGACGGAGGCGCCTCCTTTAAATAAGACGACTTTTTCCCCGCAGGAGATCGATCAACTGCCGCGACCCCCCATCTATCAAGCCGATGTTTTCTGCTCCGTCTGTAATTACGCGACTAAAGTCAAATCGAACATGGTGCGCCACCTGCAGGCGCACCAGAACGAGCAGGCAGTACCCGAGACGGCTCCCGTGAATCCCGTGCCCTGCCTGGAGAAGAGCGAGAAGATGTTCGATAAGATGGTGAATCTGGCGATGAGCTCCCACAGCGGGGGTAAAATGGGAGGAGGGGGTAAACCGGAGAAGATCGTCGAGAATACAGTCCCCAAATTTGTGCCCATAAATAAGAGGTAAGTCCTCCTCCCCCCTCCATCCTCCATCATTTTTTAATAAAAAAAATTGTTTTAGATTTGTTTGCGGCGCAGATTACTGCAAATATCTCTGCCCCGAAGAGGGCATGCTACGCCGCCACCTCTCGACATTCCACTCGTCAGAATTACACTACACCTGTCTGCACTGCAGCCGTAAACTCTTCGAGGATAAAATCATCAACGTGGACTTCATTTTAAAACACCTAAAACTCCACGATAACCACTTATACGGCTGCGCCCTCTGCAACTTCATACACAACCTCAAACACAAAGTCGAGCGCCATCTAGCGGATAAACACCCGGATAAGCCGCAAGCTTTCGTGACGATCCGCGAGATGGGGAAGGAGACAGAGGCCGGCGAACCCGCTGCCGGCTTCCCGGCGGAGAAGGAGGAGTTGAAGAAACCGTGGCGGTGCGGGATGTGCAAATTCAGGTCTGCCAACATCGAGGATGTTAAACTCCATACGGAATTTAAGCATAATATTGCCGCCAAACATAAATGCGCCCTCTGCGAGTTTGGGAGCGAGGACGCGACCTCTTTCGGCAAACATTTTGAGTTGACTCATACCGGGCAGGCTGTGGATGTTATTGTGGCGTATTATAAAGAGGATGAACTCCAATCGGTGAGTGCTGGGTGGTAGATTTTCTTAAGTTAATTAATTTTTTTAATTTAGAAGCCGGATGTTGATCCTGAATTCAACACGACACCATTATGGCAGCGTAATAAGAGTGTTAAGCATATCCGAGGGATTCTGCTGGAGGAAAGCAACAATAAGACTCCGAAAGCTGCTACGCAGAAGAAACCGAGGACTCCTAAATTTAAAAAAGGGGAAATCGAAGCAGCGCAGGATCCTAACATCATCTCATCACCCGATACCAGTAAGAAGCCCGGTTTTAATAGGGGTAATTCTGATACGATTAAGAAATCTGCTCCGATTACTACTAATCCAGCTAGTGATGCGAAAAGTGGGAACGTCCTGAGAAAGTTTCCACCGAAAAGGAGGAAATCAAAGTTGGATGTTATCGGGAAGCTTCAGGCTAAAAATGATGGATCGAAGATTGTCGAAGACGCTAAATCTGCTGATAACGAAGTTATATTCATCAATAATTCGGATGAGGATAATTCGCAGGTGCAAGATGTCATTAACATTGACGATATCGCTGAGATTAAAATTAAGGACGATGCTAACGTGTTCAAACCTAAAATTATCAAACTATCCCCGATAACTAATCCGAAATGTGTTAAAACAGTTCCCGAAATAATTGAGATAACCGAAGAAGTCGAAGACTCATCGAAGAAGGTGCTAATTAATGAAAACGAGGTTAAAATTGGTGAAAACCTAGAAGATCTGATTGAAGATAGTAACGAATTAAAGGAAAACAACCAAAAGCTCCCTATAATCACTTCGATTGTTAGCGTGAAGGACCAACCCGAGCAAAATATCACAAAGGTACTCAACAACATCTTCCTGGAGGACTCCAGCGCTGAAGACAGCGATGTTGTGGAGATAATCCCATCGAACGAGACCTCTAAGGAGGAATCGACTTTGAAGAATATTAAGGTGGTTAGCGTGTATAGTTTGAAAGACACATTAGGAGAGAATCCGATTAAAACCACTTCGAAACATCCTAAAGATGGTGAAATTTTAACCGATGAACCATCATCGAAGAAGTTAAAATTAGATATTACGATACCAGAGATTGAAACAATGTCTAAAATCGAACTGTTAAATGGGAATTTTGTTGGTACGTATGGACCTTACGGCTTCCCATGGAATGGCAGTTATAAGTGTCCTTTGTGTGAGAAATTTTTATCTAACTCGACTGAGGAATTTGTTTCGCATCTATATAAGGAGTTGCAATATGGAATGTAAGTTTCAGAATTTTTTTTTACGTAATTGTCTGAGAATTTGTTTTATTAATATTATTCTTTTTTTGGTTTGAAGGTATAAGTGTACGGCTTGTGATTTTACTGATTCCGTCAAATCCCTAGTGGTCAACCATCATAAATCAGCGCATAAGGATCTCGAAACTGAAGAGAAAGTGAAATTGAATCTCGATCAACAGATTATCGATTGGGTGGATAAATTAACAATATTTCAATCTAGAATCTTAACGCTGGATAAGGAAGAAGTGCTCGAATTACAATTCTATTGCCATTTCTGCGAGTACAGGTTCGTATCTCCTAATTAATTTAATTTATTTTAAAATAAATAAAATAAATCTTATTTAAGATGTGGTGCTCAATCGGATATGCGTAAACACCAAGTTAGACATTGGACGGTCCCACCGTACACTTGCGGTATGTGCCAATACAAGGGCATCCAAAGGAGTGTCATCGTAAAACACATTGCTAGATCCCATCCGAAAGCTGCGATAACAGTCAACGAACAAAATATAGGTCCTGAAGTTCTAATTAAGAGAGTCCGAATGAATTCTCGTTTCGATAAGAATGAGGATAAGTTGAAATCGATGGAAACACTAGAGAGTGAGTGCGATAAGGATGCTAATTTGGAGGATTTGAAGGATGTCTTATTGAATTGCGGTTATTGCACGTTTAGAGACAAATTGGACGGATTAAAGAAGCACCATTCTGAACAACATCCCGATTTAACATTGAGGGGTTATCGCTACAGATGCAATTATTGCGCCACAACTTTTGTGTTTCAACGCAGTGTTGACCAGCACTTTATATTGTGCCATTCAGGGATGCGACACTCCTATTCGAGTGTGAATACCGAACAGAAGCTTTACACCTGTTCGGAGTGTCCTGTCAGCGAGGATAAGCTCGTTACTATGGAGGAACATCTACGCAGCCATTTTAAACCTATCAAATGTGTATATTGCGGATTGAGAACGGTTTATTGGAAGACGATGAAGAGGCACCACAACGAGAAGCACCGCGGTGAGAACTTCGAATTCGCCTATTTGATAACGGAGGAGAAACGATACGAGGCCGCCCTGTTGAGAGTGAAAGAAACGAACAATTCCATCGTAATTAATTCGAAAAAACGAAAAAGACTGGATGATGATCTTACGATTTCAGATTCAGACAATTTAAACCTGCAAGAGGCGGGCACCTCGTCGAAGAAGCGAGCCAAACAGGTCGCCAGGAAATCGACAGGTACACGCAAGAAAATCGAAACGGTACAGTCGCATTACGGCAGGAAACCATCGACTGAAGATCTAGCCACCACCATCACCACGATTGATGTGATGGGGGCACCTGTAACGATGAACATCATCAGGTTATCGAAGATCTTGAATTTGTCCCCCGTCGTGTTGGTGGAGGACTGCCAGAATCAGCTTTGACGACCTGATAATAGGATGTTCGATTTGCTCTTCGATTCTGATGATTCGCTTGATCTGGAAAGCATAATTCCTAGCATTACGATGTTGAATTCTCCCCCCGATAGTGATTACTGGTTTTAGTTGTCGAAGGGAGTTCATCGTGTGGAGGTTGTACGAAGAATTATCACCTTTTTTTAACAAGAAAAAAGAGAGGGAATCCTGTGATAATCGTTACTGTATATAAATAACTGTATATTTATTATTTAAACTTTATAAGTCGTAAACTCTTAAGGAAATCAATCGGATACATTATATTAATGTCGTAATGTGTAAGAAGTAAATTAGTAATAAAAGATGCGGACTGTAGGTTAAATTTTTCAGAACTGTTTACTTAATCTAGGATTTTTTTTGTATTAAATATATTACAGTAAGTTCTCGTTTTATTTTTAATTCTTTTTAATGTAATTAAAGTAGACGTAGTATTATTTTTAATATTGTTACAATTTAGGTTTTACGATCAGTGATTAGTTTAAAAATTGATTATTTTTTGTACACGAAAATAATGTATCTGTATTATGGATTAATAACAAAGACAGACATAAATATTGAAATAAATCTATTATTTTCCTTAAATTAAAAAAAAATTAAACCCGATTTAATTTATTACATCTATAGACTTAAAAATAAATTTGAAAAGATTTAAATCTCCCGCCTTCAATCTAATCAGCAACCCCTCCTCGAACACTTCACCTACTCAATCATAGATGTCGCCATCTTACTCCACCAATCGAACATAACTTCACTCGTGTCGTTTTTCTTCTGTTAAAAATCCGCCATATTGACTAAAATCGTGTTTGAGGGTGCTTTCCCCTTTAGTGAGTTTACCCTGCGGATTTTACAGGTCTATCCGCAATTATTTCCAGTGCTAGTGCTCCGATTTCTTTGGATTAAAACGACCGGGTGAGTACCGCATGTTTTTGTCCGCGCTTACCGGCTGGAGTTAGTCGGAAGTCCCCTTAAAAATCACGCGGATACACTCTTGTATATCTGAGTTAATTCGGGACGTTTTAAACTAATTTGTAGCAATAAAATTGTTTTAAAATGTAGTTTTTAATCTAATCTAGAAATATTATTTTAAATAGTAGCAAATTAGCTCTCGTAATAGGTATAATCTATAGGTTCGTCCTCGAAAACGTGTATCTCATTTCTCCCGAGGAAAATCGTTTAAATCATCCTTAAATTCGATTTTGTGCTTGAATTAATCCTAAAATAGATATGTAAGTAGAATTTTTATCGCTTTTATTGGAGGAAAATAGGAAATTACGATTTTAATGGCAAACATAACCTTAAATCTGTTTTTCTAATATTAACGCGTGTTTCTACTATTAATATTTTTTACAAACTCATCACGTGATTCATATTGTGTAATCCTCAAACGAGTTTTAATCGGATTCTGCCAGGTTTTTTAAGTGCTCGTCCCCTAAACCTTGCACTTTAAAGGATATAAAATCCGAGAAACAAAAATAGAATTTAATTCTGTAGATTCCACCTCTAACATCCACTCAACAAAATGGCGGAATCATCTCGCGATAAATATGCCGAAAAGATGGCCGACCTCCAAAAGCACGTGCCCTTCATCGAGACGATGATCACTCATTTGAAATCAACGCAGGAGAAATCTAGGGAAGCCCAGCTGAAGAAGCTGGAGTCCTTACTGCAGATGATCACCGATACGAATAAGAAGTAAGATTGCAGATTGGTTTTTTGGAGACAGAAATTAAATTGTGTGTACTTTTTAGATGGAAATATGAGATATTGTTGAAGTGCGAGGAGGTTATCGATAAACTTAAGTGTAGGATGGTAAGTTTTGCGAGGGCTTGTCGTTTCCGTAGGATTAGATTAGATTAGATTAATTGTAGCAGCTGGTATCTCGCTAATACATAATTTTTATCATTATAGAAACCTAATTTACCCTCTGGTGCTAAAGCAAAACAAGATAAAGCTGACAAATCTAGAGATAATGACACGTTAGTATCTTCACTTTAATTCGCTATATCCCAGCCTAATTCCATTATGATTTCTTGACAGGAAACCCCTAACTAATCCGACTAAACCGAAAGAGATTCCCCAAACACAAGACGACGGATTAGTGCAGGTTTCCAGCAATAGTGACGAGGACGATTACAACGATATGAACCACGAATCCTCCTATCGGAGACAAAATTTCCATTACAAGAATTACTCCCACCGGAAATATCGTCCCTTTACGAAAGCTGAGGCCTCAAATCAGACGGTCATCCTACCTATTCTCCTGGAAGCTATCAAAGATGGTTCGGCAGCGAATTCGAGATTTCCCCCTCACAACGAAGATAATCGCCGTTTCGAATCTGCTCCCTATAGGGAGTCTACGCGAAAATTCGAGAACTGTTCGAATCCGGATCGCCTCTCTCCAATTATAGGAAACTTTAAAAATAGATTCAATTCGAGGCACCACCATTATAAACAATTCCATAGGGGATCATCATACAGGAACGATGCATCCTTTAGGACTAGCAGGAGTTGCGAGGAGGAAGATGATCGAGATAAAGGTCGAAATTCTGTGAATCGATCGTTATCGCCCACGTTTGAATCGACTAAAGATTCTGTGGTGATTGATGAAATTGGGAAGACTCCAACTCAAAAAGAGAGTGAGGGAGATGCAACTCTAAACGATGTAAATCTTGAAGATAAATTGGAAGTGCAGCCTTCCGAGTTTGACAGCCTCAAAATAACTCACACCATAGAAATCGATCCTAGAATTCTCCTAAAATATTCCACCAGCTCGAATCAGGATTCGAAAAAACTGACAGATGAATCAATTAAAAAGGAGAATTCTTCAGAAGTGGGTGTGAAAACGAGTAACGAGAAGAAAAAACTTAATTCTAAAGAGGAGGACGCAATTGCTGCTAATTATTCGAAACTGGATAAGATGTATTCGAATTTGACGACAACTGGGGGGTTGACCTCCTCTATCGAGGCTTTATATTCGGGGAGTGCGCCGAAGAAGAGTTTCAAAATCCCTAAAAAGCAGAACAACCTAAAAATTGTCATGGAGAAAAAGGTTGAAGGATTAAATGCGGAAGTGAAGTCTGAAATACTGGAAACAATAGTCCCAGATAATGCTAAGGAGGAACCGCATCCGATTAAATCTAAACCTGAAGGAGAGGAAATTCAAATTGACGCCAGAAACGAATTAAGTGGGGATAAAATTAAGAAAAAGAAGAAAGTTAGGAGGGTATTTACAGAATCTGAGAAGGATTTAAATTTGGAATCGAAATTATCCAAAGAAATTGCTCCTAAACGTCAACGCAAAATTAGTGGGGAATCAAAAAAACGTAAATCAACTTCTGATGAGGATAAATCGAAGAAAACTAAAATTAAAGAAAAATCTACCACCCCCCTCGTAAACGATTCAGAACCCGTTAAAGATCCGCCAAAATCTTCGGAGAAACTGCAAGAAATCCAGCCCAAAGAGGAGATTAAAAAGGAGGAGGAGAAGTCCTCAAAACAGATTAAAGAATTAAATTTGGCCAAAGAGATCTTTAAGAACACAGCAGGTGGGAGTGGTGGTGGTTCGACCAACCTCCTGGAATTCTTTTTAGACAATTTTAAGCAGATTAAGAAGATGTTCGAGAGCAGCGATAGTGAGGACGGATCTAGTTCTAAAAAGAAGAAGCGGAAGAAGAAAAAGAAGAAGCATCGGAAGAAATATAGTTCCTCTTCTTCGAGTTCTTCAAGCTCGGAGGATGAAGAAGAAGATAGGAAGAAGAAGAAACACAAATCAGAGCTTGTTAGAGAGAATGAGGGGAATTCGAAAGTTTCGGCTGCTGAAACGAAACCTAAAGAGGTAGAACCAAAACCCAAAGGAGTAGAACCAAAATCTAAAGAAGTAGAACCAAAACCTAAAGAAGTTTTACCAAAACCTAAGGAAGTTGTGCCAAAACCTAAAGAGGTTATGGCGAAATCTAAAGAGGTTGTGCCAGAACCTAAAAAAGTTGTGCCCAAACCTAAAGAAGTTGTGTCGAAATCTAAAATAGATCCTGCGATTTTGAAAGGCGATAATCCTTCTCCCACTACTCCCATCAAAGATGTTTTACCAAAAAAGAAACTTAACGAGCAGAAACCGAGGAAAAACGAGTTAGATTTCCTCCACGAAGATATCAAAGAGATGTGGATGTCTGGGGATATCGTCAGAGCAACCGGGAGGCGAGCTTGTACGCTCACCTCCAAAGAGGAGGTCGCCGTAATTGACACGGTGAAAGAATCTACCGAGAAAGATGATGACGCGGACTTACGTAGAAGCATGATAGAGAATGCATCGAAGCTGAAGGTTTGGATCAAACGCGAAAATTTCGCCAAATATTTCGAAAAACTCACCGAAAATTGTGACGAATCCCAACGACCTGTAAAGAAACAGAAATCTAGATTTCCTAAAAAGAATTTGGTCATTCCGGAAAACGACAACAAAAATGAGCACCACGATCGGAATTATTACGTCCAAGGTGTTGAAACGCCCTGTAGATTGTGTAATTATAACGGAAAAATGATCTTTACTCATTATAAAGGCAAACACCCCAATAACGAGGTCCTAATTTCGAGACTTGCACCTCATATAGCGGAACAGTTAATTGTGACCTCAACGGAGCGGAATTACAAAAATTTTAATATACTGGATGATCTAAAAGTGAAGTGCACGTTTATATGTCCGTTTTGTCCTAATAGTAATGTGATTTCTGATTATACCGCGCAATTCTACGACCACCTCACTATACACACAGGGGAGTACAGATATTTTTGCGAGAGATGCGATTTCAGTTGGTACAACCAGTGGAATATGCGCTACCACAATAAGGTGAAGCATAGATTAAGAGCGAAAGTGATCACTAAGAATGTTCCGGTTAATTCGGAGATTGTCTTCGGTTATATTTGCTTGGAATGTCACTTCGTGCAGATCTCCAAGCGGAATTTGGAGAAACACATTCAAGATTATCACGGGAATTCGGCGGGAGTTTTAAAAATTAATCTTAATTTAGCCGATTTATCCGATAAGAATGATGCCGTTCATGAGGAGGAGGTTGTAGAGGAGGCCGAGGTTAAAGTTGAGGAACCCCAGATACAAAATAATTTAAAAGGTGAAAATGAGAAGAAGGATTTGTCCCCGTTTATTTGTGAGGAGGATTTAATTATTGAGAAGACCGTCGAGGAGGTGCGTCTGGAGAAGATGAATGATATCTTAGATAATGTCAATATTCAGAATATCAGGATAACGATGGCTGAAAAATTGCAGACGAAATTGGTGGGGGATTCTGAAGAGAATGTTCAGTCAGCAACATCCGCTAAAAAGAGTTATAAATCGTATCCGAAATCTAAACCGTCTAGATTGTTCGTTAAGGAAGGTATAGCTCCTGACAAACCCGGTCCTTTATTTTCGGGGAAAATCGCCGGATCGATCTCGAGTATCATTAATCGATTGCAAGACAATCTACAACCAAATTTGGCGGCTTCGCCTTCCATTCAAGACGCTCAAAATTCGACCCGCACTGAAGCAATGCCCTCTTTAATCCACTACAAAGATCTCATCCCGGACTCTCAACCACAACAAACTAATAAGGAGGAACCCCCACCTCTATCCCATTACAAGAATCTGATGGATTCTAATAAAAAAAATGAGGTCATCTTATCGGCTGGGCCTATCAGGATTTTGCGCAATCCTGACGGCGCCATCATCTACGCCTGTTTCGTCACGAGATGCGTCTTCTCCAGCGAAAATTCGGAACAGTTCGCAACGCATTGCCAAATCACTCATGGTAAACTGAGTTATAAGAGCTGGAGGTGTAAGCTGTGCAAAGATACTTTTATTAATAATGGATTATATGAGGTTTTCCTGCATTTATTGGAGAAACATCTCGATTCCGCCATTCTTAAGTTAGAAAATTCTAAAATTGATTTGGCTCCACCTGACGATCCGCAAGGAGATGATGTAATACCGACTATTGACATAACTAGCGATTCAAATTTGTCAGATCTTAATCCTAAGAGGGATTATATAAGGCCGGTGCCACTCTTTAAGTTGCTGGAGGATAGTGACAATCCGGAAACTCCACCCTCTCTACAAAAAACTCCCGTCGAGGATGAAATTAATCTTAACAGTATTAACAAGAAATTCTCCTACGTCATTGATTGCCAGCTGAACGGGCCTCAAGCGGCTCACTTTTATAAGTGTCCCGTTTTTAATTGCACCTTCACCAGCTTCGCGGCGCAGGATTTCTTCGCCCACATCCTCCAACATCCGAACAGCTACGTTTTCTGCTTGTACTGTTCGAATATAGTCAAGCTGAGTTTGTACTTCAAGCATTTAGAGGAGAGCCACTTCTCGGCGAGATTCGCCTGTTCGCATTGCTTTTATAGGGGGAATAACATGAGTTACGTCAGCGCTCATATCGATACGCACCATAAGGGTAAGGATAGGCAGATGGTGGTGACCCCCATCGAGACGATGCCAACCGGAGTACACATGGGCGATTTACCCCCCCTTTTTACGCTGGTCAAGCCGTACAAGTGCGCCGAAATGGGTGAGTTAGATTTTGGTGGTGTGTACAGAAAATAGAATATGTCTAGTACCCGTTTCGCTATATCCTATCCCTCCTTCCGGCATGACGTCATCATCACAACCAATCAAACTTAAGAAAGAAATAGAGGAAAAAAATTCTTCTAGGTTGTCACAAGGAGACGATTTTCAGTCAAGAATTTATGCATCACATTTCGTCGCACAAATCCAAGAATGTGGTTTGCGCCGATTGCGGCCGTACGTTGGGCTTGACTATATTACGCCATTACGCCGCCCAACACGGCGTGTGCGCCTTCCATTGCAGATACTGCGAATACGGTTCGCAGTCGGCGGACGCCGTCATCCGCCACCTATCCGAGCAGCACAGTAACATGCCTTTCCTGATTTTGTCACGAAAACGAAGCGACAAGGTATGTAATCGTAAGGGGGGTGGGATACTATTTCATAATTTAAATTATTTGACAGAATTTTCCCTCCGGCACTGATGAGTTCGACATGATGTTGGTATTTACGGAGAAGATGATCAAATCGAAATATACAAGTTTGATTCAAAATAAAGATGTGCAGTCTGTTTTATCCACGATTACTTTGAAGAAGAAGGCGGTTAAACGCAGGAAGAAAGGATCGAAGGAATTAATCCCCTTCGCACAAGCCTGCATCGAATTATCAGCTTCGATCGGTGGGGATGAGGAGATCTCTTTGTATGGAACCGAATTAAAGAAACAACAGCAGGCGAAGAAGTACGTTATAATTTATAAAATTAATAAATCTGATTAATTCCATTTTAGTGTGACGAAACAAACATTGATAAATTTGGATGCCACACCCTCGACATCCTCAGTGACACTCAATGGCCCCATAGCGACATCTTCATTACTTCTAGATGGGACTATTTACCCATCGTGCCAGATTTGTGGATTACAGGTGACGAACAAGATGTGCGAACACCTCCCCTATTGGAATTCCAATCAATTGTACAAAGGAAGGGTTATCACCAGCCGTTTAGTGACGAATCAGGGCTCCGAAGTCATTGTTCGCAACAAATTGGTGGCTGACGGGATAATACAACCCAAATATGTGGCTATGAATAGGTAATATTCAGATTATTTTTATAATGTCCGTTTATAATGTGATTTTTAGGTATGTTTGCGGTGGGGAGGATTGCGAATTGATTTTCGAATTGAAGGAAGTTCTAGCGGAACACTTGGAACTCTTCCACTCAAACGAAACAGCTTATATCTGCCGGCATTGTAACATCCAACTAGATTTTCTTTCGAATAAAATTAATATAGCGTTGGTGATGAAGCATATGGGGGTGCACGAGGAAACTATTTATAAGTGCCGGTACTGTTATTTCATGGACGATGTAGCTGGGAGCATGCAGGAGCATACAGCGCAGATGCACCCGAACCAGGAAAATACTACATTGTTGAAGATCTCGAGGGAGCAACCTGCAGCTAAATGTGACAGTGAATCAAACGAAGTTATCATCTTGACTAATTCCGATGATGATAATTCCTCTAGTGTGATTAACGAGGGGAGTGTCAGTGAGACACAGTGCGCTGGTGATAACGAAGATGATTATGTTAATGTTGAAGATGAAGATGGAGGAGGTGCTGATTTGGGGGAGGATGATGTAAATTTTTTAAATATCATCACCAGTAGTACAACGCAGGAATTGGAGGAGGAAAAGGGGTTGAATAAGCCGTATGGGCCTCATTATCGGTTTGAGAAGGATTGTTATAAGTGTCCTGTTTGCGGGGATGCTATCCATGGTGCGATTAAGTTTAATAACCATTTGTTAGATGAAACTAGCCGGATTAAGTAAGTACCCCCATCGGATATTGAACCTATTTTAGTATTTACATTTTTTCTACTACAGGGGAATCTACCTAAGCAAGTCCTCAAGTAAAGAAGACCTAACCGATTGGATCCACAAAGTTATCCGGCACCAAACTCTAATCCTACACTTCTGGACGGACACCTCGAATATAACCTCCCGAGTATGCAGATTCTGCCCGGCGATGTGCTGGAAGAAACGCTGGTACGTCCACGAAATGATCCACTTCGACAACGCGAAACCGTTCCAATGCAACCAGTGCCAATTCGAATGCTTCGGGAAGGAATCCATCGATCACCACACGAAGAAGCACACCTCAACTAAGGTGAAAACACCGCTGGTGAAGAATTCCGCTAAACCCACCAACGTGAAATCCTTCCACGAACTCACCGACGACGAGAAGTTCCTGTTCGAGATCTGCCCCACATCCGATTTCCACAACCCGGAAACGATCTTCACCGATAAGATCAGGAAAGTGTGCTTCTATTGTAAATTTCAAGGAAATTATATCGAGATCGTGAAGCATTGTAGGCTGCGACATCCCGGGAGTGACGTGCGCGGATTTTCATTTAAATGTTTAAATTGCGAGGATTACTTCGATACTGCTGCCGTGTTTAGATCGCATAACCTGTTGTGTCACGATGGGAACGCTAAGGCCTCGTTTAATTATGTTGGGGATCGGTTGCATACTTGTGCGGATTGCGGGAAAACTTATTACGATAGGAGGTTGTTGATGTTGCACGAGAAAACTCACTCGGACTCTTATATGTGTAAGTATTGCGAATTTGCCACTTTTAATTGGAGATTGTTGGCGAAACATCATTTCGATCAACACGCGCATGAGTTGTTCGATTTTATTTACGATTTCGAACCGTCTACCAGCGAAGTGGCAGAGAATTGACAAAATCGTGTTGTGTTATTAAGATAGTACAGGCTGTGATGTAAATGTTGTAATTAGAGTTTGTATTTAAGTTCCAAGATTACCGATAAGTTTTTTAAAGATGCTGTGATGTATATATGCTTATGTTTAAGTAAAATTAAGATTAAGTTTGCTCATTTTTTTTTATAATCGTAGGAGTTTTTGTTAAATTTAAACGTTAACTTGTAAGAAAAATAAATGTGGATGAATTTTTGTATTTTTATTTTGTCTTCGATTCTCAAGATCCACCTGAAGCAAACAATTAAAAGTAGGCGAAGACAGTTTTATATGAATCGCTTAAGTTCTGGATTCAAAGTTGATGGATTAGATGCGGAAGTGCTCGTCCCCTAAACCTTGCACTTTAAAGGATATAAAATCCGAGAAACAAAAATAGAATTTAATTCTGTAGATTCCACCTCCAACATCCACTCAACAAAATGGCGGAATCATCTCGCGATAAATATGCCAAAAGATGGCCGACCTCCAAAAGCACGTGCCCTTCATCGAGACAATGATCACTCATTTGAAATCAACGCAGGAGAAATCTAGGGAAGCCCAGCTGAAGAAGCTGGAGTCCTTACTGCAGATGATCACCGATACGAATAAGAAGTAAGATTGCAGATTGGTTTTTTGGAGACAGAAATTAAATTGTGTGTACTTTTTAGGTGGAAATATGAGATATTGTTGAAGTGCGAGGAGGTTATCGATAAACTTAAGTGTAGGATGGTAAGTTTTGCGAGGGCTTGTCGTTTCCGTAGGATTAGATTAGATTAGATTAATTGTAGCAGCTGGTATCTCGCTAATACATAATTTTTATCATTATAGAAACCTAATTTACCCTCTGGTGCTAAAGCAAAAAAAGATAAAGCTGACAAATCGAGAGATAGTGACACGTTAGTATCTTCACTTTAATTCGCTATATCCCAGCCTCATTTCATTATGATTTCTTGACAGGAAACCCCTAACTAATCCGACTAAACCGAAAGAGATTCCCCAAACACAAGACGACGGATTAGTGCAGGTTTCCAGCAATAGTGACGAGGACGATTACAACGATATGAACCACGAATCCTCCTATCGGAGACAAAATTTCCATTACAAGAATTACTCCCACCGGAAATATCGTCCCTTTACGAAAGCTGAGGCCTCAAATCAGACGGTCATCCTACCTATTCTCCTGGAAGCTATCAAAGATGGCTCGGCAGCGAATTCGAGATTTCCCCCTCACAACGAAGATAATCGCCGTTTCGAATCTGCTCCCTATAGGGAGTCTACGCGAAAATTCGAGAACTGTTCGAATCCGGATCGCCTCTCTCCAATTATAGGAAACTTTAAAAATAGATTCAATTCGAGGCACCACCATTACAAACAATTCCATAGGGGATCATCATACAGGCACGATGCATCCTTTAGGACTAGCAGGAGTTGCGAGGAGGAAGATGATCGAGATAAAGATCGAAACTTTGCGAATCGATCGTTATCACCCACGCTTGAGTCGACTAACGATATTGTGGTCATTGACGAACATCAAGACTCCAACTCAAAAAGAGAGTGAGGGAGATCCAACTCTAAACGATGTAAAACTTGAAGATAAATTGCAAGTGCAGCCTTCCGAGTTTGACAGCCTCAAAATAACTCACACCATAGAAATCGATCCTAGAATTCTCCTAAAATATTCCACCAGCTCGAATCAGGATTCGAAAAAACTGACAGATGAATCAATTAAAAAAGAGAATTCTTCAGAAGTGGGTGTGAAAACGAGTAACGACAAGAAAAAACTTAATTCTAAGGAGGAGGACGCAATTGCTCCTAATTATTCGAAACTGGATAAGATGTATTCGAATTTGACGACAACTGGGGGATTGACCTCCTCTATCGAGGCTTTATATTCGGGGAGTGCGCCGAAGAAGAGTTTCAAAATCCCTAAAAAGCAGAACAACCTAAAAATTGTTATGGAGAAAAAGGTTGAAGGATTAAATGCGGAAGTGAAGTCTGAAATACCGGAAACAATAGCTCCAGATAATGCTAACGAGGAACCTCATCTGATTAGATCTAAACCTGAAGGAGAGGAAATTCAAATTGACGCCAGAAACGAATTAAGTGGGGATAAAATTAAGAAAAAGAAGAAAGTTAGGAGGGTATTTACAGAATCTGAGGAGGATTTAAATTCGGAATCGAAATTATCCAAAGAGATTGCTCCTAAACGTCAACGCAAAATTAGTGGGGGATCAAAATAAACGCAAATCAACTTCTGATGAGGATCAATCGAAAAAAACTAAAATTGAAGAAAAATCTACCACCACCCTCGTAAACGATTCAGAACCCGTTAAAGATCCGCCAAAATCTTCGGAGAAATTGCAAGAAATCCAGCCCAAAGAGGAGATTAAAAAGGAGGAGAAGTCTTCAAAACAGATTAAAGAATTAAATTTGGCCAAAGAGATCGTTAAGAACACAGCAGGTGGGAGTGGTGGTGGTTCGACCAACCTCCTGGAATTCTTTTTAGACAATTTTAAGCAGATTAAGAAGATGTTCGAGAGCAGCGATAGTGAAGACGGATCTAGTTCTAAAAAGAAGAAGCGGAAGAAGAAAAAGAAGAAGCATCGGAAGAAATATAGTTCCTCTTCTTCGAGTTCTTCAAGCTCGGAGGATGAAGAAGAAAATAGGAGGAAGAAGAAGAAACACAAATCAGAGCTTGTTAAGGAGAATTCGACAGTTTTGGCTGCTGAATCAAAATCTGAAGAAGTTGTACCAAAACCTAAAGGGGTTGTGCCGAAATCTAAAATAGATCCTGCGATTTTGAAAGGCGATCATCCATCGCCATAATAACGCACATTCATAGTAAAACATTGACTCACATTTCAGATGACAGATTAAAATTTTCTCGACAATATTTACTTTATTTAATCGTAAATAACTTCGAAAGAATTCCCTGCTATCTTCTTGAAGTACTAAACAAAATTTATATCTGTCTAATCTATGAGAGAACAGGATTATCCCTTCATTACAAGTTTTAGAGCTTCGACATCGCTGCCCTCTAATTCTAGGTGAAGCTGATCTTTGGATTGTGCTGTAAAACTTTATTCCTTCTCTAGACTTTTCCTAATACGACACAAGATAAAATCACTCAGATTAAAGCATCACATGTCCGTTAAACGGCGTATCTCCGTTTATTAGACAGATTTAAACCGCATTAAACCTAAACTGAAGGTTTAGTAATAAAAACGTTATCGCGAAATTCACGTAATACAAAATTCGAGAAATTAGTTTTTAAACTTTTATTATATTTACATATTTTGCACAGAAACACTTCCATTAAATACAGATTTAACAAAAATATTGTAATCAATTCTTTGGGTGACTCTAACGTGTCGACTTCATCGATTCTCCCTCTTGAAATAAATTAGTTAACAACAATAATCCGTTAAAATAATAATAATAATGTTTCGCATAAATAATTAAGTATTATTCGATTTTAGAATTACATAACTATCGAATATCAACTCAATATCTAGATCGGTTAAATTAGATTAAATATAATATCTTCCGATTAATAAACCGAGTGGAGAGAATTCATTCAAGAGATTGCTTCTAAACTACACATTTAAGAAAGATAACTTCTATTCGTCTAAATTTCCCGACACAGCCAAGATATTATTTGTATTCACTGGCACATGTTTGTTTATTTCTTTTAAATAAATCCCCGATGGGTAACAAAGATGGCAAAGTTATAATTGTAGCACTTATTAATCACATGAAAGAAGATCTCTTCCTTTTCGTAGCAAATTCTAACAAGAAAAAAAGCTACACCGCACAAATAATCGCATAAAATCCTGAGTATATATAAATGTACAATAAAATATAATCCGAGATTTCTTCAGTTCTCTACGTTTCTACAACCAAAACTTGTCGTATTACGTCGATAATCCGCGAGATTTCCTCTTGATCCTAGCGTAAGGTCCTACATCGGGGTCCATTATAAAATCGTACAAAACAGCAGACCACGAATCGTGCTGTGGGAGATCATCGTAGAACTCAGCCGCTATTCGTTTCACCTAAAATACCAAAATTATAACATCGAAATCACTTTAAACAAAACAAGCCCAACCTCAGGTAACTTAGATCCGGGAACGGCTGGGAAATCATGGTGTTCGTTGTGATATCCTACGTTAAACGTGATCCAATTTAACGGGCCGTAATAACTGTAGGTCTCGTAACCTTTTTTAAACATGTAATGCTCGGATATAAAATGCCCCGCTACGGGGTGTAACCCCATCGCCATAGCCGAGCCTAGTAATAAATATCCCAAAACTCTACCACCTAAAATTTAAAAATTATATAAATCCCTAAAACACTTATATTAGTAAATAATACCGAAATAATAAACAACGATTACGTCAAAAATCAGCTGGATAATCGTGTTTATCACCTCCAACGTCGTAGGCGGTTTAGGATAGGTAATCAGAGGACGGAAAGCGTAGAAGAACGGCTGCAACATCACCCAGATGAATTTACCGAAGGTCGTGCAGAATAATTTCGCCTCTAAATACGTGGGGATGTCCGTATCTCGCACCTCATCCCCTTGATACTGCAAAATTAATCGTTAATTTGCATTATAAACTGCGGCGGACATGTATATCTACCCTGTGGTGCTCCAGGTGGTATTTCTTAAAGCTAATCGAAAATGGGATGCCGACAGGTAGATTTGCGAAGAAACCAAAGATTTTATTGTGCATCGGTCGGCTGTGTCCGAAAGCTAGATTGTGTGATATCTCATGTATGGCTGTAATCATTGTAAGCAGATTCATAATCACCGTAATTTATTTACAATAAGATCCGATAAGGATCTAGTCTAATTTCACAACAAAGACGACAAAAAAATAAATAAGTTGTCTAGCGTGACGGATAAAACATCTGTTCAAATAAGATTTAAGTCACGAGAGTTATCACTTAGATAAGATTCATTAGTTTGATTTTTATGCGTTTAACACCGATTCGATTCAATCTTAAATGGATGTCTTCTAAGTTGTGTCAATATGACGTAGACGTGCAAGTCATGCGTTCGGACCATCTAGAATAGATAATTGATTATCTCCAGTCGCCAAAACAAATTTGACAACATAGGAACTTGGTTTGATAAGCGATCGACACAACTAGATAAAGGCAGGAAATACAAACAAAGCAAAATATACAGTGTGTGCCAATAATATAATATCATTTAACGTTTATAAATCAATTTCTATATTAAACATAATCAGACTTACCTAACATTAACGAGTGATTAATTACACCACCAAAACAATAAGCGACTAACAATATAATAGGCCACGATTTATCTTTCATCACGAACAGCATCATAAATTGTGTCAGAACCATCGCGGTAACCACCCATTTAAAGTTAGGATCGTAACCGAACAACTTCTTTATTTGCGGGTACTTTTCTATAAATAAAACAAACATCGATTGTTATCCATAAAAAAAAATATTTGTTTAGTTTATCGCCTTACAACCTACATAAAAATAATCGCCTCAAACAGACGTGATACATTCCTGGTATTTACTTACTAAATACAATAAATATTGACTTTGATAAGTTGTCTCGAGAAAATGCATAAAATCGAATTTTCCTACCGGATATGCCAACAAAATAAAAAATGCTAACCTAGAATGACCTTCCGCCTGCTCGCGTGAGGCTCCTCGGTATACACCCATTCAAAATCGGTTCTAGTCACCTTTTGACCCATCATTTATCAGCGAAAATTCGCACTGAATCGCTTCTAAACGGCCTAAATTAGATTCCTATGCGTTAATAATTTATTCCAATCACGTATTAATCTCATTTACATTAAGCCGCTAAGTTACTTTCGAATTATGAGATCAACTTTAAATTGGGGCTAATTTGTGACGTTTGACGTTGACAGTAATTGTTGCCAAATTAATTAATTGTATCACCAGACGACAGCAGGGTTGAAATCACTAAAAATTGTCCGCGTTCACAAATTTTAATTATTAATAAAAATTAATCTAAATTCTCGCCGCGACTGATCAGTTTTTCTTACTCATTCTTGCTTTATACATATTATTTATAAGAGTGGGGAAAATTTTGTCGCACTATGTATAATAATAAAATTAAATGATAAGGAAGGGAGATATGAATGGAGTACAAACGGGAGCTAAAGTTTAGTGACGCTCCCGTGATATTCACCGCAATTATTTATCTATTTTACAGCCTAAAAATGGTTAAAATAAAACCCCTAATCAATTTAAATTACGAAATATTCTTATATTATCCAAGATTTTTCAAAAACCAGCAATAAAATTGTTATCTCCCGGATATGTTTGCATCTGCCTGTACGATTACAAATAAGGCACATGACCCTACCCATTGTATTATATCTTACGTAACCTGAATAAATAGAAATGTTTAAAGAATTTATTACACATATTGGATTTTCAACTTTTACGCCATCTCTTAATCAAAACGTCAATCATAAACGTCAAATTGAATATGAGGTTATAAACACACAATTAAACGTCAAATATATCAATTTTATTATTTTATAATAGAACCAATCGATATTCTCATATAAAAAAAAATAATACAAAAATTCATCAATAAAATCTCTCAAGAATTCGCTTTCTCCTTATACGATACAACACCTTTCGAAATTAAATCTGGAATTTCTACAGCTAACCATGGTCCTAACTAAAAAAAACCAAACTAAATTTATATACATATTATCGCAAAAGGAGCACAATTCCTACCCCTAAAGCCATCGCATGTCCGATACCGAATTTCGGCACGTTCCTAGCCCATAACGGTTTGAAATGATCGCTAAGGCAAATTTTACCGCCCCGGTACATCTTAGCCGTTTTCCCGTCTAGCTCCGGAAGCGCTATTTCCGGCGCCGTTACCGGGTACGTTACTGGAATGTCGAATTCCACTGCAAACTCGTATTTTAACAGGTCGTGGATGTACCAACATTTCCCGAACCATTTAGTCCCCTCTTTATTAGATTCTAATCTAAACCAATCGTTATCCGCCGATTTATTATTCTGGACGTACTATAATAATTAACACACAATCAAAATAGTAATGCAAACATATGTTTGATCGAAATGGTTTTCGAGGTTATGTTTCTTATTTTGGTCCAAATACCTTAATTAGCGATTGGTATTCCTCTTTTAGCCGTTGAATCCATAATTCTTTATCTCTAGGCCCTGCTTTTGTCGTTAATAACGGAATATTGCTTAATGTTTTTCTCGTACCTTCATCAACCATTTTGACAGGTCAACAGATCTTAAGTACCGTGTGAAGTTAGGTCTAGTTTAATTAAATTAAGATCTAAAATTAATTTGCATTAAATCAAAATTATTCATAAATTAAACAGGAGCAGTATTAATATTAAATTCTCGGGAAAAGTTAAATTAAAAAATTCAAAAAAAAGTTTCTATTTTAGGGGAATTTAATTTTACCACCCATAAAATTGTCCAACACGTCATTCGAATCACAGCTCACTTCGTGTGAATGCAAAGTAAAGTGTCAATGTACAGAATGTTAAAAAAATTAATAAAATCCAATGGCTGATACGTTTTTTGGCTTTGATACTTCGATAAACGTTAGTAAGAATAATCTCCTTCAAATTTACCCTCCCAAAACAGCCTAAAATATGCGAAATAATTCTATCCGAACCTTACAAAAATCGAATTGCGTTCATGTAGTTTTGTTATTCTTTTTTCACAATTAATTTACATATTCCCGTTAATTTCAGGATAAAATTAATAATCCAACGATTAATTCTACTAAATACTCCTATAAATACTAATTTTAAGTTTATAATTCTAGCATGGTGATCATATGCTACCGACTGATGAAGTAGACTGTATTGAGACTGAAGAAGAGGAATACGATGCCCTAAATGACGAAACGTTCGGTGGTCTTGAGGATGGAAGTAATCTCGATGACTGGGAGAGGCAGCACGAGGAACTAGCGGAGATTGCTGAAAGTTCCAGGCATTCCGAACAACTAGGTTGATTACCGTTTTTTTAGTTTAATTAATACGAATCTTAATTGTTATATTGTAGAGAATTCAATTTCACAGCTGGTTTTGGACGATTCGGAGGATTGGGTAGAGAAAACCACAATTCAAGACGATGATATTCTGAAGTATATTCATTTATTTTCCTATGTTCCGAAGAAAACCGCATCTAGATCATTCGTATGTAAACCTCCTTACTTACAAAGTGAATAAATTGTAGAAATTTGTATTTTAGACTGAGGTAAAACCGCAGGAGAATAAGACACGGAATTCTAATCATGTGACACCGATTGGAACGCAAAATGCTTCAAATTCCGTTCCGAAGAATATCTGTACTGTTGAGGAGCTGGAACGGGGTTTGTTGAATAATAGGATATCGAAACCACAACCGCATGTGCCACCGCAGATACAACATCCGCTATTTCCGGTAAATATTGATACTACTAAATTGTAATTTGATTTAATTTGGTGCATTTAGCCTCCGCATCAACCTCTACCGAGATTACCACCTGGAATTCATCCTCTAAATTTACCACCACCGCTGAGGAACATCCCACCGATACCGCCTCATTTAAATTTGCCACCTGGACTCGTAAGGATGATGAATCCGTTTCCTGGGGTGCCAGGACCGCATAACGGACCGCACATGCATCCCCACAGGATGATGGGGCACGGTGGGGTGCAATTTCCGGTAAATTCATCTGTTTAATGTTATATAAAGGTCTCATTTGGTTGTTCATCAATGTAGGTTAATCACCCGTTTAATTTTCCACCACCACCTAGGAATCCAAACATACAAAATATGAATCATATGAATAGGAATCATATGCCGAGGAATAATAATATTAACAACATTAAATTGAAGCCGGATAATGCTATCTGTGAGCCTATCGAGATTATCCGCGATGAGTATGCAGGACTAATGACTAATCGGGAGAAGCAATGGCTGCTTAACATACAACTATCGCAGCTCAATACCGGCACACCTTATTTTGACGATTACTATTATACGGTAAGATTTTTAGGGCAAGTATTTAATTTATTGCAACGTAAAAATTTTTGTAGGTATTTAAAGAACGTAAAGCTAAAAACAACAAAGAGAATCAACAGCACAACGCTCACCACGAAAAGAATCAAAGATACCACCGTGGCTCACGAGATCATTACAGAAACAACGACCGACAGGAAACACCCAACCCGATCTTACCGAGAGTATACACACCTTTGCAGTTCGAAAATTCTCTTGGCAAGCTGCAATGCGGCTCGGTAACAGCTCCTAGGAAGATTATCGATATGGATGTGGTGACTCTCGAGAAAGATCAGGAGACCGTGACGGTTTCGAGAGATACTAGAAAGACGAAACAACTCCTACTGGAATTAGAGGCTTTATACAGCTTAATTTTAAAAGCTGAAGATCTAAGCAACCCGACCGCTCTAACGAACATGGAAAAGTTGAGGGAGCTGAAGCAGAAGCAGCGTTTAAGGGAGCTGGAAGCGGCGCCGACACCCGAACAGAAACAGGAGGTGTTAAAATTGCTCCAACAGGAAAGTATCCCTGTCGTGGAGAACCCGCACGATTACTTCTCGAAGGTTGTCAACGGTTTGATGCAGGACGAGAAGTACTCGAGCTTTTTAAATATACGTAAGGGGAAGATGCTGTTGCTGCGGATCCTGCCGCATTTGAATGTTGAGAGTTTTGCGAATCAGTTATCGGAATTGTGGTTGAAGGTTTTACTGAGCGTTCCGATTATTGGTCGCAGAGATACTGCGGGGGATAATCTATTGCCACGGTTACATCCTTTTTTTAAACGGTACATACAGACTTGCAAGATGGCGGATATTCTAGAGATTGCGACTAATATTACGGAGGTTGTACGGCAGGAGAATAATAATCGTAGCACTCCGTTGAGTCACCAAGGGAAGACGCCTCTTCATTTCATTATCGGGAATAAGGTATTTTATTATATTGTTGGGGGGATGGGAGTGATAAAATAGAGATTGATTTGTTCTAGTTTGGGATGAGTTCGTTGGTGACGATGCTAGTTCGAAGCGAATACCTAATCTCATCGGACAACTCTAACGAGAAGCAACAGCTGGATTGGTTTAATTTTATCGTATCATGGTCGGACACACTCTCGATTGTGGTGAACGTTGCTACCCCCATCGAACAGATCCCGATGCAGATTTTCACTAAACATTGTAACAGGATTAATCAGTTGACGCAGGAGAAGAAGGCACTGTTCGAGGTGAAGTTTCTCGTAGATAATAGCTTAATTTGAAGTAAGTACACGGATATGTTTTTATTAACTAGCTGTTCGTTTTTGAGAGTTTGTCGAGATAGCTGGTGCTTATTTCGAGATGTATCTTTTTAAAATTAATGTGATTTTTTTTTGAAATTTTATTTTTCGGGTTATTAATTAATGTAAATAATAATGAGTGTAATTGCGGTTAGATTGAAATTCAATTTCAAGAAATACTCTTAATGTTTTTCTGATTTACGTTGATTAGGGAGGTAAATACTGTTTAAAAAGGAAAATTAAAAAAAAAACAAGTGGAAAATTGTATATTTTATTAAAGTAGTTTAATAAGGAGATTTTTAAAAAAATATATATTAAAAAAAGGTCATATTTAATTTTTTTGCATCGATATAGATGTGTAAGGACTTTAAATTTAGATTTAAGTTGATAAATTGTGAAAAAAAAATTAAAATTGGTATTCGACACCTTTAATTAGTAATTGAGTTTGTGTTCATGTATTTTAATTTGATACGAAAGTTATATTCCTATATTTATCGTTTCTTAATCGAATCGGAATATCAATTTTACTTTTTTTTAAATTTTTATCCCGCTCTATTATTATTATTATTAAAGTTCATCTTGTTAATGCTAATTCTAGATGTTGTATAAACAAAAATGTATCCTTGTGTATTATATAAATTGTTTTCTTTAATTTTATTCTATTCTGTTGCTTCGGATTCATCGATATCAGAGAAATATGTTAAAAAAAAATGATATCCTAGTTCTATCTAGATTACTGCTATTATTATTACGATTAGTTAGTTTATAAAATTTCATTTTATATCATTCTAGCATCATCGTCTTTATTAAAATATGCTTTTTACAGAGAAATCGTAGCGTAAGATTTAAAAGGTTATTATTAAAAAAAATATTTGATCGATGACTATATTACTATTGGGTCAAGCTTTTTTTAGTTATACGGTTAATGGAGAAAAAAGAAGCTCGACTTAACTCTACTTATTACGATTATTACATTTACATTTAAAACGGATTATATTTCGAGATTGAGATGATAAAATTTTAAACGATAACAAATGAGATGATATAACAAGAACAAATATATGAATTTGTAATTAGTTCTCGTGATTGTGTTTTATATCTCGTCCCCCTTTCTCTCCCTTATCCTAGATCCTACCAGAAGCATTCTAACCTAACTTTTACGCATTAGATATTCTTTTTTGACAATTAAACTCGATAAGAATGAAGTTACCCAATATTACAATATAACCAATTTGGTAACCTTAAAAAAACAAATTCGCCAAGTGTCAATCAGGTGGCGCCATCTATAATAATAAATTGATGCTGTATCTTAGGAGAAATAAGTCTAAAATTGGGGTAAATACGTATTAAAACCATGTAAAGAAAATTCTTAATTATATCTCCTATATAATTTACTAAAAAAAATTAGATTCAACCAGCTAACTTCACTCCATTTCACTACCAGTATCAATTTTTTTTTGACAGCTACGCAAATGTCATAACCAAGAAAATTCATCGAAGGTGTTCTATAATCGGTGCGTAACTATTCGCGTTAGTGCATTAAAATTTGTGTCCAAACGGGGAACCGATTCCAGGATACATCGAAGATGCGGAGTAAGTTTATTCGAAAAACTCAAAAAAAAATCCCCATCAGAATTTAATTAAATCTCTGTAGGATATAGATTAATTCCACCCACACTAATATCTCTAGTTTTCTCTTCCTCGTGAGGGACGTGAAAAACAATAGGGTTGATTTTTTCTGCGGACGTTCTAAGGGATTCTCGTAAATTCTTCCGTAATGATTCCGATTCGATTACTAATATCATCTCTTTATTATATGATCGTGGGTCTTATCGTGTCTTCGACAACAACAACAACAACAACCGTTCCGATCTTTTATTACACGGCATTCATTAAAATTAATTGAGATGTCTTATGGTAAAGTGTTCCATTTAATAATAACGAGATGATCTGCGTTGGATAATTGGAAGTGTGCCATTTTAATGCTGAAGAGAGGAAATATTATGTTGAGTTTAGTTTATTAAATATTAAGATGTTATGACTCATTCCTGTTAGATATGCAGCTGTTTTGAGATGTTGCAAATGTGTGGGTTCTTTTTTTTATAATTCTAATTTTTTTTTTCTTTAAGATATGATTCCTATTGCGATAACTTTTTATAATCGAGAAATATCTCAATTAACTTCCAACACATGTAGAGGGTACTCTCACTCATATCTCTCAATGCTAACGCTATTTAATAAGTTGAACATCTGTTAACTTCGCTGATATCATCTAATTATAAAGTCAACTTGTTGGGAGGCTCGAACGTTCGTAACACTACTAGTTTTGTATCGTTTTAAATCGGTATAAAATTGACCGATTCCGCTTCAATTTTATCCGTAGCCTTTTGGGAAATGTTTTCCGTTAATTTTTAGAGGTAAACGCACCTGTTAGATCTATCTAGATGGTATTGCCAAAAATTTTCGACGATTTACCTCAATGTTTTCAAGGTTGATACCACCACTTAAGATTCTTTAATAAAACTATCCGAGATGGATTAATAATCTTGATAATTTACATTAATTGAGTCGCTTCCTCATTAAAATAGGTTTCATTTTGATTATACCCATCTAAGAGTGAATATCTAAAAAGCACAATATCGTATCTTTAACCGTTTAGGAGATACATCAATTTTTTGGTTAAAATCCTTGATAATCTGAAATTCTAAGAAGTCTTCCTAATTAAATTAGGGCTTGTTTTGAATACACCCATTTAAGGTTTAATATGTTAAAAGCACAAAATTGTATCTTTAACCGTTTAGGAGATACATCAATTTTTTGGTTAAAATCCTTGATAATCTGAAATTCTAAAAAGTCTTCCTAATTAAATTATGGCTTATTTTGAATATACCCATTTAAGGTTTAATATGTTAAAAGCACAAAATTGTATCTTTAACCGTTTAGGAGATACACCATTTTTTTAATGAAAATCTTTGAAAATTTGCATTTCCAATAAGTCTTCCTATTTAGGCGGAGTTCTATCTTAAATGCATCCATATAGAGATTAATACGTGATAAGACGCATTTTCGTATCTTCAACCGTTTAGAAGATATACCAATTTTTTTAACTAAAATCCTTGATAATCTCCACTTCCAAAGAATCTTCTTAATTAATTAAAGTGCTATCTTAAACACACCCATATCGCCTTTAAAATGTGATAAACTAATATTGTATCTTCAACCGTTTCTAAAATCTACCAGACTACCTCCTAATATGCTGGATAATCGATAGTCGCAGCATATCTTCCTATCCGATTAAGACCTCATTTTGCTCATACCAATCTGAGCTTTAATATTGTACAAGGCATCAATCTGTATCTTCAAAGACTATTTGCTATTTTCCGATTTTTTGCAGTGTATCTACGCGAATTGGATTAAGATGGCCTGTACGGGCTTGGAGGGGGCCGCCAATTTGCGAAAAATAAAACCGATAACCAGGTGATTCGATCGGACGATGTCAACAGATCTTAACGTTTAACGTCCATCCTTTCGACAAATAAATAAAGCCTATTTAATTCCCGTTTCAAACCTAAAGTGATATAAATATGTTACTACTTCGAGTTAACTAAAGTGATCCCCCATCGAATACATAAACTTTTAATTCCGAATTAAGCAAGCCATGCTGTAGGATAACCGAGCGAAATGACCACCGAAGATAGGAAGAAATTCTACTGCAGGGAATGGGCCTTCCAGAAACTGTCGCATTGCCTAGACCAGCGGCCGATTTCCAAGACGTGCGGGGCCCTTCTACTAGGCGGGCCGGGCTGCGGCAAGACCACCTTCTGTTCGGAACTATGCTGGCCTTCGCAAGGTCCGTCCGGACGGCAGCAGAGGGCGCTGAACCGCCGATTATTGTGCTACCATTTCCTGCAAGGTCACAACGAGAAGAGCCTGTCTCTGAGCGAGTTCGTTCGCTCCCTGGTGACGCAGATCCTGAACCATTCGACGGAGAGCCATAAGGAGAGGAGTATGCGGCGGAAGTTAGCGAACGAAGCGAAAATCAAGCACGAGAACCTCCAAACGAGCGAGAGGAGCGAGATTCTGGATTCGGAAAGCGATTACTCGCTGAGTATGCCTAAAGAGAGCAATAATTTAGGGCAGGAGAGTTTGTACAGTAATGTTTACGCGGAGAATGTGTTATCTTCGAATGCGGAGAAGACCAATCAAGCCCCACCTATACCGAACTTGCCTGTCAATCCTAGGACGTTAATAGCCGACGCTTACTTAGAAAAATTAAAATCGGATTCGGAAATACAGATAGCGTTGCGGGCGAAGAACATCGAATTGAATCCGGACGATTGCCTGAAGAGGGCGTTACTGTTCCCGTTACTCGAGATCGACCCGCCCAAGACGAGCCTCTTCATCCTGATCGATTCGATCGACGAGCATTCGTTCATCTATTCGAATTCCACATTGACGAGATCGAAACCGCGCGAGAGATCGTCGCAATCGCGGACGATAGCCGAATTATTAGCCAACCACCACCACCTCTTCCCGCAATGGCTATTATTGGTGTGCACCGCTCGGAAACAATCGAAGAGCATCGCGAAGATGTTCACCGGGTTCCGGAAGTTGAGCTTGGACGATTTGAGGAAGTCGCAAGTCGTACGCGACGTCCAGCAGTACATCTTAGCCAGATTGGATCAGGAGAACAGTTTGCGGCAGCATATCTCGAGGGATACCGCCGAGATGCTGAACCAGCTCCATATCAAGAGTAATGGTTGCTTTTTGTATTTGGAGAAAGTCTTGGATGGGGTTTCGGATAATTTTATCGTGTTGCGGGAAGTCAGGGAGATCCCCGGGACGCTAAACGGGCTCTATTTGTGGCTGAGCCAGCGGCTGTTTAACCGGAGGCAGTTCGCTAAAGTCCAGCCGCTGTTGAACGTGATTTTGGCTGCGAAATGCGCTCTAACCGAGGCTTTGCTGTACGATATCATTAAGGTTAATAACAACAAGATGAGTTCGGAGGATTTCAAGAAGAGGTTCTATCTATTGAGGAGGATCTTGATCATTTCGAAAAGCGGGACAATCAGGCTCTTCCACCACTCGTTCGCCGAGTGGTTGCTGGACATCAAACATTGCACCCAGAAGTATTTGTGCAACATCTTCCACGGACATTGTATCCTAGCGATGTACTATACGTTACACGCCAAATATCTGAGTAACCAGGAGATTTACGATTACGCCTTTCACCTTTCTAGGATGGAGCAGTATTTGAACGAGAAACCCGAGCAACGGTAAGTCGACCCTCTTTCTCCCCAAAAAACTAGAATGAAATTAATCCATTTTCTTGATAATTAGCTGCCCTAACATCGTTTACAAAATGAATCAAGACCGCAACAACTATTCGGGGAATTCCCTCGAGAAAACCTCCACCGAAATCTACTCAGACCTGAAAGCCCTACAAGAACTAACGAAATTCGATTCCTCCGCTTACGAGAAAGACCTCTGCTACGGCTTGGAGAACGTGCAAACTTTAGATACCAGCTACGTAGAAACCGAGAACAGTTTCGGACAGAACAACCTCGATCAGTGCCCGCTAAATCTCGACCTAAACGTCGCCAGGAGTTCCGACACCAACGAGGACAAATTCGAAAACGTCAACCTGAAAAGCCCCACATCGGAAAAGAATCTTAAATGTCCGATCTACGCCGAAGTTCGCAAGGATAAGACGAAGATCGTCGTCGACGAGACCAAGATCAACAACGATTTGAACGCGGCATCCGGCGAGAATGGCGCTACCATCGCTAAAACCAGCGTGGACGTGCATACCTTGACGGTGCTCTGGTTGATTTTTAGCGGGTGCAACGTCGAAGAGTGCCTGTTGGAGGGGAACGAGATGGCCGGCGTGAATTTCGGCGCCTTCCTACCTACCGATCCTAAAGTGATGAAGTTGTTGTTGGAGGCAGGGGCCGTCGAGCAGAGTGATGTTGAAGGATGCGATTATGAAAGTCAGGTAAGGTTAGTTTAATCCATTTGAGGTTTAATTTGGTGCGAAGACTGTTCTAATATCTTTAACCGTTTAGGAGATGTATCTTAATAATTTTCCTTAAGAAAAATGCTGGAAAATCAGGATTTATTGAGGTTCTTCCTAACTAAATTATATCCAATTTTAGAAATATCAATTTGAGGTTTCTTCCAATAAAAGACCCAATTGCCTATCTTTAACCGTTTAGGAGATATACCCAATTTTCCTAAAAAATGCTGGAAAATCAAGATTTATTGAGGTCCTTC